>VZTO01002948.1:13755-69850 GCA_013400615.1 Syrrhaptes paradoxus | reverse complement strand
CCTCTTAAATATGTTTATATGAGAGGCAGTATCACTGTCACTGATGAGCTTAGCCTTGGCCAGAGGCCGGTCCAACTTGAAGCCAATACCCCACCACATAAACCAAACACAATAAAAAACCTAGCAAAATGATGACTTGCATATGGCACTTACACTGAAATTTTTCATGCATGGATTTCAAAGCACCTTAAAATAGTGTAGGAATGTATTGACAGACTAGGTTTGAGGGCATCTTCACTGTGAATTTAGGATGACCATGTCAGTTCCAAATAGTGGAAGAATATGTAAATAGTCTCAAGACAACCTGCAGATTTTTCATGCTGATCCTGTGCCCCATTTTCTGTTCCCTATGCAGAAATTCATAAGGGCTTTTGTAGATTTTTTTTGTGTCCTTATATTAATGTCTATTCACTTACCAAGTGAGTCTCCCTTTAGTTTTTGTAAGTCTAGTTATGCAGAACTCAAAAGGCTGAAGAAACAAAACTTCTGCCGTTGTAGAAACCTCTAGAAGGTTCAAAACAGTATCATATTAAGAAAGGCTCGACTGTGCCCCATTAGAATTCTTCAATTTCCAGTACATCTTTCAGCAGCCCTTTCTAACCCTGCTGGGTTGTAAAATACTGGACCTTAAGTGGGTTATTCTTTGTATGCTGTTAGCCCTGGGACTTGAGCTGGTTGTATTTTTTTGGAGGAGGTGAGGAGAAACAAGGCAGCTTCCACTTAAGAAGGAGAAAAAGAAACGTTACTCTGCTGGCTGCTTTTTTTTGGTTGTTTTAATGGCAACCTTTTTGAAGCTACTCTCAGAGGTTCAGAACATTAGAACAAATCCAGGCAGAGAGTTTAGTAGGCAGGATAGTGCAGGTGAGGCACTGAAAGACACAGGATAAAAACAATTTATCACATGTATTTAACCAGAGCTAGAGAGTATCCCTCTGTCAGGTGTGATTTGATTCATGCGGACACACACACATGTACGCGTGCACACACAGACGTGAGTGTGTCCATGTGTGTATGAGAGAAATTTCTTCTGTGCTTTGTACTGAGGGTATTCACTGGAAATGATGTATGAAATGAACTCCCCATGCGCATGGCACATAGGGAATATCAGACAGAACTCCACAATCACTGTAGAGATGGGCTTTGCTATCGGCAGATCAAACGCAGCCAGAAGAGCAAACCAACCTGAAAGACTCTGGGGAAAACAAATATTTTTTTTTAAGTTATAAAATAACGTTCCCACAATTTTAATATCATTTCTCCCATCTTCTCTCCCTCTGGCATTCCCCTGGGCAGCCAGCTACATTAGCTGGAGCCTTAGAGAGATGAGCCCTCCCCACACAGATTTCCCCTTAAAAGCCCTTCACAATATGTTAAAATTACATTTTGAATAACACTTTCTAGCTTTTTTTATTAATTTTTTAATGTGTTTTTACCATCTGAGAGTTTCTTCATAGCAATAGTGCTGGGTGGTCATATGGCAAACAGGGGGTTGTGCTCTTTTCTCCTTCACGCTTGCAAGTACCATGCATTTGATGTTGCCTTTTTGAGAATCCAAAATAAACTAAACCATCTCCCAGCTATGCCATGAGTTGTAAGGGGAGTCTGTGACAAAAGGAGTGGTTTTCCCAGGCCTTCCCATCTGCTGATCCTAAAGCGAGAGCACAGTGAGAGGGTCTTTAGAAATCCTCCCAGAGACAGAGCAGGTACAGACGTACCTTCTTCTGGGGTGGTGGGGCTCCCCTCCACCCACCACTGATGCTCGAACTCACTTTAGCATTTCTAGACCATTCCATTCATCGTGATATCAATTCAGCTTGGCTATAGGTTGCTGAAGAAGGACGTTTATTTATAATAGGCAGCGTAGGAAATTAGGCCATTGTACTTCTGCACAAGGGAAAGATTCATAAAAAGTCACACAGAATTATTCTTATATAAGTGACAATGACATCGTTGTAAGGAGGAAGCAGAACTTTATTTGTCTTACTTAAAATGATATATAGAGCACTTGTCTGTTTATTCCACTGCAAACAGCTTCTGCAAAAACAGTGGTAATTCCCTAGGGGGTTCTGCTGATAGTTATAAGTTACTAGCGCAAAATCTCTCAAGTGAGCTACTGCCTTACAGGTAGCCATTATTCTAGATTCAAAGGGCTTTTTGGTTTTGTTGTTTGTTTGTTTGTTAGTTTTTATAAAATTATGTTCCCTGGAATATTGCTTTTTAAAATATAAATTGTGTTATAACACCACCACTTTTCAAGTAGGTAAGTATCTGTATCTAAATCAAAGGATGTACTGCCAATGGAGATACCAGTCAATAAATTGGCTTCATAATCAAATCTGGCTCAGGTTAAAGCAAAGTTAGTTTGATGGATTCAGCTGAAACCTAGTAAATAGCAGCCTACATAATTAAGCTGCTCTACCTTCATGTAGTCTCCCTGAAAGCTTATGGGCATCTCAGAGGCACAAGAGTGACAATCAGTAGCTAAGCCGAGGAAATGAACAGGCAATATTGCCCACCCAGATGTCACTCCTTACCCCCCATTACCATTGTCTCACCTCTCAGAAGGATTATCAGAATTTGTCTTCAATTCTTTGACGGGACCACAACATCTTCCTCTAATTTAAGGATGGATTCTGAGTCTGGAAATATAATAACTAATATTATGCAACGGGCAAAAATCAACACTGAATCTTGGTCTTGCTCTCTCTTTCTCATTTAGGCAAGCTTATGAGCCTATTGTCTGTGAAGTCTCAGCCTTCAGCAGCACATTTAGAGGGTGCTTTTAAACAGATGACATGAAGAAAAAAAAAATAGAAAAGCAGGATAAAACCAAGCCCTGTAGTCCTCACAAACAGTTTGCATATTTTTCCGGGGAGGGAGTAAGAGAGCAATGCACTATCTGATGAGGGCAAAAGAAATGGGAATTGGCTTGGAAGCCGACATGGGTTTGCACCGTATTCTTATTATTAATTAATTGCAATCATCAAACTATTTCTTCAACTAACTCAGCTTTCCATAGCCCATTTTAATTCTTGATTGATATTTTTCTGGTTGTTCAGCAATAAAGTGAAAAGTGCAAGGTCTGTAGTTTCATTTTAGTGTTTTAGTCTCAAAAAAGAGGTTTTTCAAAAGTTGAAAATGTGTGAAGCTTGGCTTAATTTATTCATTGGGAAAAAAACAAACCCAAATTAATTTCCAGGAAATTAATGTAATGTTTCTAATTTACTTTGAGAAGACATCATCATTTCTTGACTATTCTCGGTTTTTTTGGTGACTGAGGGAAACTCTCTTTCACTATGGCAAAGCTTCTTTTCTGTAAAAAATGGTAATAATAATTACCTGCTCCACCGCAGTGTGGTAAGATTCAGTTAATTAGTGTTTTCAAAGTGCTTTGAGATCCAAGGATGGAAGATGCAATAGAAATGCAAAGTATTATTATTATTCAGAGTTAACAACCAAATTTCAACCATTTGCACTTATCCATCTTAACAGCATGTACTCAAGGGAAAAAAACACATAACTTGTCAGCAGACAGTCCTCTTAATGTGGGTTATAAAACCACCTTCTTGATTACCATCTGGAGTAACATTCACAAGTGAGGGATAGCAGATGTGTGCACATGGAGAGATGCATTCCACTTTCCCAATCCATTGGACATATCTGTGTTGCCATACTGTATCTATCCAGCCTGGTATTATGCCTCTGACACCAGCCAGCTCTTGATGCTTGAGGGCAAACAAGAGTGACTCTTGCCTTTCCCTCCATCTCTTCAGGAAAAATAAAAACACAAGCAAAATCCCCCTTCCTCCTTCCACTTCCTTCTTTCATAATAACAACTCAGCAGTCAACTGTGCAATGCTCTACAGCGGATGAAAATGTCTTCCTGACCCCTGTGTGCAATTAGTTTCCTCCCAGGAGCATGAGATTTGATTATTTTTGCCGTTATCTTCGCTTGTACAGCCACAAGTATTATTATCTCTTCTCCGTTTTTAGATAGGCGCTTTTTTTTTCCCCTTGAAGATTAGCCTGAGCCTTCCAGTGCCCTTGTGGTGAGGTGTTCCACGGTGCCCTACGGAGGTGTGCTGCCTCTCGTAGTGGGGAGCAATGTCACCCTGCGGTTGGCTTTCATGTCGCTTCTGGCCCCTCGGATGTCTCCAGAGGCCTGCCGGGCAGGGGTGGGGATCCCTACAAGGAGATGGAGGTGAAGGAGCTTTGTGAGCAATCTGCAGAAGAGAAATTTGCCTGGGTTTAATGAGAAGAAATGGGTGGTGTGACTCTATTTAATTCTGTTCAGACTCTCCTGCCATCCTCCCCCTTTGTACAAGAGGAGCAGGCAGGCACCTGAGAAGAGCCGCTCTGCAGTGCTCACCCACGGAAAGCGAACGCTGAGCAGATGTGGTTTAGTGGAATATTAAATACATGGTCCTGGTGTCATTTTATCTAATACCTTAGGTGGGAATAAATTGAAAGCAATCGTACCCTCAGGACAGGAACATCAGCCCTCCCCAGCACCACACAGCATGCTAAAGGGTCCACCCTGAAAAGGCAGTGCGGGTGGAAAGCAAGAGTTCATGGCCACTAAGACAGCATGGGCTACGCCGTCAGAAAGGCTTGTGCCATGTTATCCACAGGTTTGGGGCAGCATGACAATTCCCAGAGGTGTTGTGTCCCAGATGCTATCCGTTTTGTGGCTGCTTTCTCTGCCGGTCTGTGTTTTATGGGCAGGTGGGGTCAATAAAACACCTCATGCATTCAGCAGGAGCCTTTCTGCTGACACCGGCAGGCTTTGGGTTAGCCCCCCATGGTCTGCTCGAACTCGGACATCAACATGTTCAGACTTCAGTGATGGACATGCTGGAAAGCTGAACCGAGTGCTTATGAACTGCTGGAGGAAATGCACTAACAAATTATTTATTAAATGAGCGACTTCTTTGTCTTGCGTTCAAACTGTGTTAAGATTTATAGGTTACAGAAAACAATATTAAAGTCTGGATCCCCAGGACACTGCTCAGAGTGGCGGCAGGCGATTGTAAGTCAATGAACTTGCTTTGTTTCAACGGTCTCAAAAAGCAAGAGAAAAGCCTGGTTTAGCCTATCGGCTCTCTTTCTGCCGCCATGTGGTTTTTTTGGTGGTGAGCCGGTTCAAGGGAGCACAGTGCATATATCACTGCCATAGTTAATCCTGTCATTAGAAGAAATAAACAACCTTCTCCCACATTAGCAATGTTTACTTGATATTGCTCTAGCATTCATTTTCACTAATATGATACAAAAGTGTAATGATGTATAAGTGTTTTTTAATGTTAAGTAAGTGAAAACAGGTGGGTAATTTACCACTGGCTCTATACAGATTGGAGCTGACATTTCACAAGGAAGATGCTGGACTCTCCTTTCTATGTTTTTGATATATAAATATTTTCATTTTCCCTATGTCTGCTGCTACTCTTTATAGTTTATGCCACCAAGTCAAAGCCATAAGTGTCACCATTATTTTGGAGCCAGTAGAACAAAATATTTGTTTAGAAAGCTTTCAGTTAGCCATGGGATAAGTGGCTTTGATGCTGAGGCAGGTCTTCTTTGCTTGTATTTGTGCTAAGACTAAACATTTTTCTTGTGTAAGTTACTTAGGAACTAGTGTGTGCTCCTGGGGCTCTGGAAGAACAAGAGGAGACAAGATCAGTGCTGACCAGTGGTCTCGGTATTGTAAGATGGGGGAAGTGTGGGTTTCACATAAAATTTACTGGGTACCCCATTTCTCCTTTCACTTATTAATTCATTCCAACGAGTGCAGTAATGCCCAGAAACCCCAAATGAGAGATATCACACCGTGAAAAAAAAACTAGAAAAATATGGGCAAATGGAGTTTTGACCCAGCAAGTAGCCCATCCACACATGGCTTGTCACCTACATAACAGATGGGAAGGGGTTCAGGAAGCAGTGAAGTCAAGGGGCTTTGCAGGGTTGCACAGGTCAGACCCCACGGGGAGACCAGTGCTCCTGCGTCCGCTCTGCTATACCACGTGGTTTCTCATACACACTATCGGGCTTCATTTCCACGTCAAGAGAGTTTTGACTCCCAGTCGAGTGTTGCAAGATTATTTCTTTTGATCTTTGTTCCTTTTTTTAGAATTACTGTCTTTGTAACATTTTGCTTAGTAGTAATTGCTGCTAAAATTTCACAGAACATTTGCAAAAGTGACAGCCTAATTCTAGAAAATTTGAAACATTTAAAAGGCATTTGTACAGAATTTCGGTGCGGAAAAGCTTTTTTGGTGAAGTTTTGTTCACTGAAGTTAGCTTGGTAATTTTTGCAAAGCAGAGGCCTTTAAATTTGAGTACGCTCCACTTCCATGCATTTCTTTGCTATATTTGGCTTAACTGAAGGGAAAATTGTATATCAGAGATTTTGTTTAAGGCACCAGACAGAGATTTCAAAGACCTTAGAAATGGTGCGGAAAACATTTGCTGAAAATTAAGACATTTCCAGTGAAAACCCTATGAAAAAAAAAGAGTATCTGGTAAGACAAAACAGTTATTAACATTTGCTTTTACAATAAATCAGGGCACTAATTAGCTCTCAGTGGTGAAAAAAAAGCAGAATTTTACCGAGTCTCCCTATTTCCTGCTCGAAACAGACCTAGAGATTTCCAGGTGGGCTGCTCCTCCATGGAGATCAGAGAAGTCCACCCACGAGGGGCTTCCCACAGCTCTCTGGGAAAGCCCATGTGCCCGTGGCCACTGTGTGCACATCCACTCCAAAGAGTTCACGAGCAAAAATGGCAACAAACCCAGCCACATGTGAGCGTGACCATGGATATTCAAAGCATCCCTCCTTTTGGGATAGTGGAAAAGGATGCACAGCTCCTCGGGGCTGGTGGCGGCTGCAGATCCCTGTCAGCCACGGAGGCTGCATGTGGAGATGTTGGGGGTTGAGGAACTCCATCCCTGCTCCCAGCCGAGCTAACAGCTCCATTCCACTCCCAGCCCTCTCCTTCCTTCCTTTCCTTTCCTTCAGGCTGTAGCCTTTTTTCATTATTTTCCTCTGGGGCTACAATTTTTTCCGGTTAGCCACAGACAGTATATAAAACACATTTTACTAAAGTTCTTCCAACAAAAACTTCATTGAAACAACTTTTAAAGTTGTGAAAAAAATAACAGGAAATTCACACTTAGGCCCTGGAGGATGAAACATGACATATGTCTTCCAACACATAGGCACAATGGGGTGCGCTATAAAAGTAAATAAGGATCACACCATGGTGCCTAGCTGTTGGAGGACATGCCTTTTGCCATTAAGTTATCATTTCCTTACTTTTTTGTCCAAACTCCCATGTACTTTTAATTGTTGACTCCAGTGACTAAATTAATCTTCTTTCTTTCTTTTATTTTAATAAAGCAATGTGTGACCTGCCTTAAGGTTAGAGACTAAAAATTAGCACAAGCATTAACATTTAATATACAAACCAAAATGAAGATTTACATTGCAAACGGATAGGCCGTCTAAATTTAGGCTGCTCACAAAATGAGGCTATACACAAATGTATTTCATTAATTATATATGTCTAGGAGAACTTAAATACAGCCAACATTTATGCATGCTGAGTACATGTGCCAAAAATGTTATAGTCTTGTACAGTGAATGCAGTTTTAATTTGCATGTGCAGTGTTTTTTCAATAAAAAGGGAAAAAATTCCCTAAAATCTGCACATGCTTTCATTCTCCATTTAAAATATTGGCAAAGCAGATCTTCATAGTAATAATCACTGACTTCACTTTTAATATCCAAGATACATTTCATTCATTTGAAACCTTCCCTTGTGAAATATTAGCACCCATTTGAACACTTTACATTCTCCAAAATTATCAGCTCTTGGGATTTCATTCTCTTTGGGGGTTCTGGTGTATTTTTAAGGCCAAGTCGTTACTCAGAATATGATAGAGAGGTAGAAACACCATTAGCTATGGTGGTTCATTGGGTTGTTCTACCACAAGACAAAATAGGACACAGTCCATTGATAAAGTCACATTACTTATTGCAGGAAATCATTTGTGAATCTTGCTTTATGAGATCCATTTACAGATGAAAGTGTGGACCCCAGGAGCCTCACGCTTCTGCAGGAAAACCAGCCTTGGTAAAAGAAGAGACCTCCTTCTGGCTCTGCAGAAATTCATTGCACCTTGCAGTTCCTGTAAACCCTGAATCCTTACAAGCACCGTATTTTCGCCAGATAGACAGTGAAATAGCAACTTACTCTTTAGCCAAACTGAGGCACTACAGGATGACCATCACTGTCAGATTGAAAAAGGTGTCTCCACCTTCCTACCTGACCATGTACATTTTTTCACATCAGAAGGGGTTAGCTGTTGAACTGGAGACCCAGTAAACTGTTACTAGTTCTGGGGTACTTGCCCTGACAACTGGGTTGGAAATAGGTGTGCTGCATTTGTAATCAATCCAATTTCTCTGCCTGGATCTGAACCACAAAGGTATCTGCATGGCTAGGATGTACTCTTCCACTCAGCTAGGGATTAGGGGGCTAGAAAGGAAGAACATAACCTCCATTTTCAAAAAGGGAAATAAGGAAGACCTGGGGAACTACAGGCTGGTCAGTGCTGGCAAGATCATGGAGCAGACCCTCCCTGAAGCTGTGCTAAGGCACATGGAAAACAAGGAGGTGATTGGTGACAGCTAACATGGCTTCACTAAGGACAAATCATGCCTAACAAATTTGGCGGCCTTCTACAACAGGGTTACAGTGTTGATGGATAAGGGAAGAGCAACTGACATCATCTACCTGGACTTGTGCAAAGACTTTTCACTGTCCCATAAAACATCCTTGTCTCTAAATTGGAGAGACATGGATTTGACAGAAGGACCACTCGCTGGATGAAGAGTTGACTGGATGGTTGCACTCAAAGAGTTGCAGTCAACGGTCAATGTCCAAGCGGAGATTGGTGATGATGAGACGTGTTGCAGGGGTTGGTATTGGGACCAGTGTAGTTTAACATCTTTGTTGGCAACATGGACAGTGGGATCAAGTGCACCCTCAGCAAGTTTGCCAATGACACCAAGCTGTGTGGTGACGTCGACACACTGGAGGGAAGGGATGCCATCCAGAGGGACCTTGACAGGCTTGCGAGGTGGGGCGCATGCAAAAAGCATGAATTTTAGTAAGGCAAGATCCTGCACATGTGTCGGGGCAATCCCAAGCACAAATACAGGCGGGGAGGGAAATGGATAGAGAACAGCCCTGAAGAGAAGGACTTGGGGGTGTTGGTTGCCGAGAAGCTCAACGTGAGCCTGCAATGTGCGTTTGCAGCCCAGGAAGCCAACCGTGTCCTGGGCTGCATCAAAAGAAGCATTAGCAGCAAGTCGAGGGAGGTGATTCTGCCCCTCTACTCTGCTCTTGCGAGACTGCCTGGAGTACTGCATCCAGCTCTGGGGTCCCCAACATAAGAAGGATGTGGACCTGTTAGAGTGAGTTCAGAGGAGGGCCACAAAGATGATCAGAGGGCTGGAGCACCTCTCCTGTGAGGACAGTCTGAGAGACTTGGGGTTGTTCAGCCTGAAGAAGGCTCCAAGGAGACCTAATAGCAGCCTTCCAGTGCTTCAAGGGGGCCTGCAGGAGAGACGGGAAGCACTCTTTATCAGGGAGTGCAGCAACAGCACAAGGGTAATGGTTTCCAGGTGAAAGAGAGTAGATTTAGATTAGCTATTAGGAATAAATTTTTCACTGTTTTTGTGGTTTTGTTTGGTGGGCTTGTTTGGTAGCAGGGGAGGGGCTGCAGCAATTGCTCCTGTAAGTAACTGCTAAAGCTTTCCCCTGACTCCAAGGCTGTTCTTGTTGCAAGGGAGGGGCTACAGTGGTGGCTTCAGTGGTGGCTCCTGCAAGTGACTGCTAAGAGTTCCCCCTGCCCATGGCTCCGAGGCTTTGGTAGCCTGAGAGAGAGGTGCTGCTGGGCTGGCCCCTGTGAGGAACTGCTGGAAGTTTCCCAGGACCCGCCCCTGGCCAGGGCTGAGCCAATCAGTGTCTTTGCGAATTACAGATTTAAGAGGGGGCTCAGTGCATGGAGGGGTTGGCACCGCCCTGGGCAGGGCCTGGCCTGGCCTGACAGGACTGGCCATCCAGCTGCCTGCCCGGCTTCTTCCATAACCCAACCTACTGCCCTCCAAGCCTTCTCCATGGCTCGCCTGAGAGCCAGGAGTTTCTCAGGAGCTGGTGAATGAACCTGCAGCAGAGAGATGAGCGGGATGTGAGAAGGACAGCTACTCAGACAGTGTAGAGGAAGGAGAAGGGAGGAGGTGCCCCGGAACAGCCATTCCCCTGCAGCATGGTGAAGAGGCATGGTGATCCATGTTGTCCCCATGCAGTCTATGAAGAAAGCAGAACTTGCCCGGAGCTCATGGAGATGTAGCCATGGAGGACCTGATGTTGGAAGAAGTAGCCGTGCCCAAAGGAGCTGTGAATTTTGTTGAAGAAATCCACGCCGGAGCCGAGCAGTTGTCAGAGGACTGTGACCCCGTGTGGGAAGGACACACATTGGAGTAGTTTGTGAAGGACTCTCCCGTGAGAGGGACTGCACATTGGAGCAGGGAAGAAGCAGCAGAGGCAACATGGACTGACTGCAATCCCCATTCCCTGTGGCCCTGTGCCACCCAGGCAGAGAAGGAAGAGAAATCAGGAACAAAGGCTTTGGGCCTGGGAAGAAGGGAGGAGTGGGGGAGAAGTGCCTTTCTAAGATGTAGTACTTATTATTTTGCTTTGGTTTTGATTGTAAATAGTTAACAAGTTAAATTCTTTTTGTGTGTTTTACAAGTCATGTAGTTTTTTTGCACATGACCATAAGTGGTGATTGAACCCTCCCTCTCCTTGCCTCAGCCCACAAGGTTTTTAACAAGAGGCTGTATGGTGGCTTTTAAAACCATGACAACTATGTGGGTGGTGAGGCACTGGAACAGGTTGCCCAGGGAAGCTGTGGATGCCCCATCCCTGGAGGGGTTCAAGGCCAGGCTGGATGAGGCTCTGAGCAACCTGGGCTAGTGGAGGGTGTCCCTGCCCATGGCTGGGGAGTTGGAACTAGGTGATCTTTAAGGTCCCTTCCAACTCAAACCATTCTATGATTCTATGATTTTGTGATAACTGACAACCTCAACTAAAGGAGAACATAAATATACCTATGAATTGTGGAGAACACAGATGCTGAGTGATTAAAAGCTAAGTAAAACTGAACCACTTAATCAGTTTTTAAAGCTGTTTGTTGCAAGCAGCCTGCAAAGTGACAGATTTTTTTTCTGTTTTATAACAAAACATAAAATGAAAGGAGCCTTTCTTCCCTCATGACAGCATAAAAGTGCTGAGCTGTCTCTTAAAAGTGCTGTGCTGTGAGAGGGGCCCATCTCATCCCCAACTGGCATGTTGCGTTGCAGAGACCCGCACTGTTGAGACTGACCCTTTGGCAAAGGAAACTAGAGGTTAAACACCAGCAATGAAAAATTCTCAGGTCAAGTCTTTTATGGGAAAGCATAGTTTGCAAGAGTGTGCCGAAAATGAGGGATGCCCAGGCTAGGACAGAGAGACCATGCTTCCAGTGAACCAGTGATGAACACACACTCCTGAATGCCACCCCACATGCCACCCTAGGGCAAGTGTCTGCTATAACCAGCGGATTGCAGCCTAACCCTGAATGGCAATGGTAAGCTTGCTTTCTGTATTACCCAGAAATGTCCTAATATCCTTTCTATTTTCTGTACTATATACAGAGGAAGGAGGGCTCTCACTCTGAAGTGCTATGAAGCAGAGGAAAGCTGCCCATCAAAACTGACAAAGACTAGACACAAGCTTTACCATAGACAGTGAGAGAGATGTTTATGTAGACAGAAACAAGGTGCTGTTTTTATCCGTTCCTCAGAAATTGTGCAAAAGGGAAAGACTTACAGAGCTGGTCCGCCGATTCTCAGGTTAGTACATAACACTGTCCACAAATCTCCTCCCTTCAGAGGATGGGCGCACTTCCCCACAGGAAACAAATGATGCCGCTGATACTTAGGCTATTGGGAGAAAGCAGGAACTATCAGATAAGGAAGGAATCCTTCCTCTCCAACCCTGTAACAGAAGTGCAGAGCCAGACTTCAGGGCTTAGTGACATCTTCTTATCTTTTTTGGCCAACTCCACAGTAGCTCTAAAGCAGTATTTGCAGAGGAAATGAGTGTATCTAGGAAAGCATCTAGATCTCTAAAGAAAAAGAGTTTACTGTTCTTATGTGGGGCTGTTTCTTGGGAAAGAGATAAGCCAAGCAGCTGAAACTTCAGATGGAGAATCATAGGATGTGAAGGGTCCTTTCTGAAATACTTGGAAGTCAAGGCGCTGGAAGCCAGTTGTTGACATTTCTATCTTTTTGCTAGCAAATGCATATCAAGGCTTAGTTTGACATAGGGATGAACATGAGATAAAGTAATTGGAAACTGTCCAAAGGAGTTTGAAGAGTCATTTGGAGCTGGAGTGACATGGCGGTTTCTTTTTAAGAGGAGTTTTGGTCAGAATCCTATCTGAATCAGACTTCAGGGCTGATGTTTAAAAAAGTCTGAAATTGCAGTTTTAAGTTTTGATTCAAATCATTTCCAGGTCTGAATGAGTACACATCAAGAACTTTCACACAGACAAACTTTGCTGAGTTTCATACTGAATCTGCAGTGCTGCATGGCACCAACATTCATTAGCTTTTCTTTCATGCTGTCTCTTAAACTTGTGACATCTTTCTGATTGATTGACAAAACTTCTATATTCTACTTTAGACCTCGCTTTAAGACAAATGTCCACTTTGCTTTTACAAAAGTTAAACAATAGCAAGTCATGGAAATAGGTAGTAAAAGGGAATATTCAATATGTATAACTGGGCCTATTACAAAGCTCCTTGCACGTACTCCTGAGAAATAACATGCTGTATACTCTCACAGACTTTCATATATTACTCATCTGCCTAAATTGTCCTCCTTCTACATGTTAGCATCTATCTCAGTGACTAAGGGTTTTCTGCCGTTTTGTAACAGCTGGGTGTGAGGACTCTATTACAAGCAAAGTACATGCACAACGTAGCAGCCTTTCAGAGATGACTCAAGGTAGGACTGGGCTCTAGACTTCACAGTCCTCCTGGAACAGAAGAGCTGGGTCCCTGAGAGGGTGGGACAAAGGATGCTCTGCCAGGGTGTCTTTCAGGAGTGGCATGAAGAGCTGAACTGGAGGGCAGAATACGCTTCTGCTCCTCCTGTGGGTGTGGTGTGAAAATGGCTTTGCCACTACTGCTGCCCACACACTTCTCATAACCAGCTGCCTCACAGGGCTTTCCCTGCTCGCTCAGCCTCTGCCAGGTATTTTATCTATGCCTGAAGAAGGGAATGGGTCCCTTTATTTTGTAGCTTCTTCTCTTCCTCCTGTGGCACTGGGGTGCCTTCTTCACGCCCTTGTTGGAGCCCTAGAGCTTTGATGGCTGGGACCTGCAGGGTGCTTCCTCAGAGGTGACCAGTCACTCCACTCCAGCAGCCTCTCCTTCCCACCCCTCTGCCTGGTTTCATGGCTGTCCCTCAGGGAGCTCCTGCTTCTGTGCTCTACTGCTGCTCACAGACTCTCCTTCTGTCATCTCGATACTACTTCTCTTTCTGTGGGTGGCAGCTGGTTATGAAGAACCTCTGCTGCTCTTTCTTCCCACAGAGATCGATTTTTTAGGGCACATTTCTGACCTCAAGTTGTTTGTGGGCAGAAGACTTGGTCCTGCCAGATATTTGGCTTTGCTCCCAAGAAAGCACACCTTCCCTGGGACCTTTTTCTAAAGAGCTACCAGTTTTCACACCAACCTACTGCTCTTACATTCTGAATCACTGACCAGCTCCCCAGAGAACATGTGATTCTTCAGGTAGAGTGGGATGAGTACAGCCAGTCTGACTGCATCCCAAGCATGGTATGGTAGCCTTATGACCACTCCTTGATATTGCAAAATAAATGAGAAATAAGGAAATGGTATTGACTTCACATTCAATGTCCCTTTCATGAACTGGGTCTCTTGTTTTATAACCCAGTACACAGCTTGTCCCTATAAATATCTTGGTGATCTAGTATGGAAAAAAGTGTATATTAAAAAGATGCAAGGATTTTGTCTTCCTTGTAGCTCACCAAGAAAGTATGATTTACAGCAAGAGCACCATTGTTATACATCTAAAGCAGGCAGTTCTTATAGTCAGCAACTTGTGATGGTAAAATATGAGTGCTGCCCCATATTCTCTACGGTACCAGTGTGCAGGCTGCAGACCCAACCTGTGCAGCAGGGACAGTGAGCATGAGAGACAGGAGGGAAGCAGTGCAGCATCGCCGTGTCCGTCCTTGGACTTGACTCGTGTTCACAGCCCCTTTCATATTCTCTCTCCCAGTCCCTGAGCATTGCTTGAAGTTTTAGGAGGGAGATGTTGGGATTGATATGGCTGCAAGAGTTATTGATGTTTACAGGCGTGGCCTTGCATACAGAGTAGGTGGTCCTCTATATTAGAAGACATAAAGGATAACTTTGAATAACAACAAATTACAACGCTTTCAGTTCCATTTCAGTTCTATGCTAATTGTGTACAATGTGGTGAGAGCCTCTGATAACAGACTTTCAACTGCTGAAAAATATGTTTTGTGTTTTTTGGGAGCTGCTCACTGAAAATGTCTGTGAGACCCTTAGGAGAAACCTTATAACTTCACTGCTGCCTTAGTTTGTATCTGGACATCAAACTAAGAAGGTTAAACTGTGCACAGCCTATGCACAGATTGTAACTACACACAGATTTAAGGCTGGAAAAACAATCACTGACTCATTAAAAAGCTTAATTCAACTCCTTGAACAGGAGAACTGGGATATATCATTTCTTTCTGGAGCTCCTTTCTGAGTTCCCGTGCAGATAAGGTAATTTGCTCTCACACTGGAGCACAGGTGAAAATTTGTTCTTGCCTGTAGCAGCTGGATGTAAGCTCTGTATGATGAAGCCTGTATTAAAGTGCTTGCACCACAGTGCTGGTCTTGGAGGGAGGTTTCAGAGAGGGCTGGGCAAGCAAACTGCAGAAAGTCAAAACAAAGAGCAGAACATGTACCTAGAATTTCTGTTTAACACTTTCAGAGTGACAGATAGCTGTAAAGGTCAGACTCTAAAGGAGGAACCTTTCCTTTGGAAAGAAGACCTGATCTGTTGGGGCAAAGACACAGAGAACTGCACAGCAATGCACCCAGAGGGAGCTTGGTGCAGGACAGCAGGCCAAGGGAAATCTGTCCCCTCCAGCGAGAATACTGGTGCATGATGCAGCTGCATCACTTTTATCTAACAACAGTCGGATGGACTTAAAACACTGTCTCTTCAAACACTCCTATTTCTTAGCTTGTGCTCTGGACTGTTTTTCTTTAGGGCTACTGAGAAGGAGAAAGAAAATGTCTTAAATACTTAAAATTTGCTCTTAGTGAATTGTGGGAGAAAACACCATTGCTAAACCACATTGTCTTTTTTTTCTCCCACCTGTGTTTGTCTTGTCTATTTTGACTGTAGGTATCTTTGGAGCAAGTCTCATATGCTAATCTGTGTTGACATTTCCTTTTAAAAAATAAACTTTTTTCCATTAGATCCTAGACACTTTCTTTACTACACACAGCTGGGAATGAAAAAAAGAAAGCCATATTCACACAAATTTTAGTTTAGTTAGTATCACACAGGAATTTGATAGATCAAAGCAAATTCAATATTCTTCCTTCAATTTTTTATCCTATTTCAGTACAGATGCTGCAATGTGAGCAGGCGTCAGTGTGACACAGTGAAAATTTAAAGATGAAAGACTGTAAAGATAAACTCTATCTTGGCAGAGAAGGTCTGAGAGAGCCTTTATTCCCTCTGATATTCCAGGAAAAGTGGGATTCATCCCACCTGACTCTCAGCACTTATGTTATAGACACACGCCTCTGGCTATGTAGGCACCCTTTGGAGTTAGAGGAAAGAAATAGGCATTTCAACAGTACAGTTCATTGCCCCTGGTTTTGATATCTACCTTAGGAACTGCACTTTGGAATTTTTTTTTCTTCTCACAAAGTGGGTCTAGACATCTACTTCAGATCTGGATGTTAAGACTGGGAATATCTAAAGCTGAACAGAGAAGTCTCACTCCAGCAATGTATGTACCAGCCCCTGTATAATTTGGAAAAACATGTGTGGGTTGTGGGAGAGAAGGCTTTGGAAGAGAAACCATTATATCGATCTATATGTCCGCTGTGAGGATGCTACAGATGTGGTTGTGCAATAAGCAATACTGTTAATAAAGAGAAGGTTTATTCCTACTGACATGGCATCCATATGGTACATGAATATGATGCCAGTGAGATCCATAGGACACAAGGAAATATGATTAAAAAAACTGGAAGAGGGGCAAAAGAGCTGCACAATTGGCTCTCTAGAATTATCTCGGCATTGTTCTAATGACCCTCCTGATATTTCACATACCTTGATAACATCCATGATCTCTTGTACTCTCCCTTTCTCCATGACACGTTACGGTTGTTGGTCTTCTGCTATTATGTCTCTAATATGCTGCAAGATGGTGAAAAACTCTTTTAGCCTTAGTGAAGCATATGTTCTGTTGATCCTTCCGAGCGAGCTGTTGATTGTAGGGGTGAGTGCCTGTTCTCGGAAAAGGCTGGACAGAATGATACTGGTGATTCCTTCCATGTTCCTGGATCCTGCAAGAGAGGACAGATACCAACCAAATATTGCCCTCATGGTCCAGCATAAACATTGTGACAGGCAGAGTCTAAGGGCATGGAGCTGCCCCGTGGAGAGAAGGCTGTCTACCAACAGACTGTTGACAGATTTGGAGACTCAGTTACCATGCATGGCAGAAGAAAGAAACTAGCCCTTTGCAGTATGCTATTAGACTGATGACCAATTAGACCCCAGCTGTATTGTGTAACAGCTGCAAGATATTTCCAGCAACACTGATAAGTCATGATATTAAGCAGAAGTAGTATGACCAAGTGCTGGCAACATACAGTCTAAACCATTTTGACACCAGTGGGAAATGCACAATGCTGAAGAGAAATGAATAAACATGAGCCATTAGCACTCGATTATTTTAGACAATATGCTGGGGTAAAAGGGAAAGAGGTCACCTACTGCTGGGGTCACTGGTAGAGCAGTGCATAGGTTTAATCACAGCACAACACCAAAATGCACTCAAGAGACAAGGCATGGCCGAAGCCAGCATTCTAGCAGCTGATAGAGACATATTTCTCAGACACTGGCAGTTTGAGGGCAACATGAAGTTAGATCACCAAGTGAAGCCCTTGGAAAATGTGAAAACACAGGATCCCATTGACTATGGTTGAGCTTCTGCAGAAGGAAGCAGTAACACCAGAAAGACTCTTCTACACAGGCACTAAGATTAGCAGAGCACAGATCAGCAGCCCTGGGATGATGCAGACACTTTCAGGCAAACTGAAAGAAATTATTGGAAAGAAGCCCGTCTTCATTACCATCTGCTGATAATAATGTCTGAGTTATCAAAGGTGAAAGTGTTAGTAACACTGGTGCAGTCAGAAGCCTGCTCTGGCACACTCTTGAGGGAAGGAAAGCGAGGTTAGCCATTCACCTCCCTGACCATCTTTTGTTTACTTTTTGGCAGGGTGTTATAAGGTAAGACCTCTGCAGACAGGTAGATGGACCTAGGGCACTTCCAATAGGATGTGCACAGAAGCAGCTGCAAGAGAGAAGAGGCTGAAGGAAGCTCCAGGAAATCAATATATGTCCATGTGGTTGTAATGTTAACAGAAATTGCTCCGTCTCTCTTATGAGATCTCTTAATCTAAAACCAGCTTCATTTTACAAATGTGAACCTTTTATGTGGTATTACCTACCTGGCAATACATGGGACAACCTAACCTAATAGTGTTAAATGGGTGCAAACGTTTTCCTGACTTCCAATACACAGGTTTCCAAACTCTGGCATGCAGTAACAGGTTACACTTTATTGTCTGTTCTCCCTATTTTTCAGCTGCTGAATTTCATTAAAAGACGTCTAAAATACATTAATTACTTCCCTAATATTCCTGTAATTGCTATTGCTTTGCCACAGGGAGGATATATGATAGGAAGTTGAAGAGGAGGTGATCTTTTTAGATGGGAGAATGGGAAGGGAGGTGTTAATCAGTCAGATCTTATATTAAGATGTGATCCCAGATGATAAAGAAGTTTAAGGACCCCTGCTGCTTTAGTATGTCTCCGTGTTTTCATTACTGGAGCTAGAGTATTAACTGCTGAGTTCACGGAGAGATTGTGTTGCCGCTGAGCTGGTCCCTTATTTTGACCAATTTTACTTTGTAACACTACTGATCCGCCCCTGATTACCACAAAGATAAAGGAAGGGAACATTGTCACCTAACTTTTATGGAAATCGAAGCCCAGTAATACCTTTCAGTGCTGTTTTTATTTTTTTCAGAAGGCAGTGATACAAACCTGCCGTAGCACAGGAGGCAACCTTCCTGTGGCATCAGCCGTCAACATCAAGTGCTTCTGTCTGTCCTCACCAGTTTTACCTCTCTGCTTGTCCAGGAGGAATTAACCTTGCTCCTGACTAAGTCTAGGACTGGACCACACATGCACCTAGCAAGGAGCTCGACGTGTACTGCTTAACATTGTGGGAGCAGCCCACACTACTGCCTCCTGACCTTCATAGCCCCGATGAGTGGTGCAGCCTTCTCGCTCAGCGTACAACACTGCTGGTGGGTTGCTGAAGCTGCAGTCTCTACGTGTGTCATTTCAAAATTAATGTTTAACCAAATGTCTTGGAGTAGAACTTTGATGAACCAGTTCACAGAAGTCTGGAGGCTCTCCCATTGGCTCATGAATGGTCATTATTATAGTTAAAAGGTGCTTTAGCTGGAATAAACATTTATTAAACATTAACAGGAGAAAATATGGTGCCTATTTGGATTTTGTTTATTGAATACACATATAAGCAAATTTTAAAAGTCTTCCCCCCCTTTTTCAATACATTTATTTCTAACAGTGGTGGTGATTTCTGATGGTGATAAAAACATAGCTGATTGTAGCTTTTTTGCATGTGCAAAAAGTGCAATGCAGTTTTGTAGGCGTGCTTAATCTGTTCTTCTCACTTTTTTCACCAGCCTGCTACATCTTTGTGCGTGGTGACCTCCCTGGAACAGGACCTCTCTCTATATCTACAACTGTGCTTCACCGATACAAAGAAGGAATCATTAAGTAGCACAGCTGTGATATAATAACAAATAATAAGGACAGGCTTTGGAGGCCTTGGACCTCCAGGGCTTTCCTCTCAAACTGTGTTCACCTCATGACGTTAAATTGTCTGAGACCTCACCCATTGCCATGATGCTAAGACAAAGCCTCACTACTCATAAGTTGATTTATAGATAGCAGATATTTGAGTTGTAATACGAGACTACCAAAACCACTTTAGAAATTTAGGCATTTCTCAGAACCAGGCCAGTTTTGAAAATCCTGACTTACTGGAGGCCTTTTTCTTTTGTTCATTCATACTTCTTTCAATATCAATCTTTACGAATACAGTACACTCTTCTGGGCATATTAGAATTACTATGTGTGTGTAGAGCCACCAACATAGTAGTGGGCCCTCTTCTTGTTGAGAAATACTGGGCATGATTCAGCAAACAATAAACCTAAAGGAAATTATAATACCAGTGAGTAGATGCTCATGGTCAGATAATTCAGTTCCGCTTGTGAGCTTTAGCTGCAGCCCAGACATTAGTTCTTGTGCTGTGGCTTCAGAAAGATCAGGGAAGTCCTCTTAGGGCACAAGACTGAGCCCAAAGGCTAGACATCTCTTTCAGGCAGATGAGTGTCAGGGTTTGGAAAGAAGAGCAGGGACCTCGAAGATGACCCCAGGCTGCTGCCTGATTCTCACAACTGAGAACAGGAGATCTTTTGAAGCTTTTAACTGTCATTCATTTTAATATCTGGCTATGTTTTGATTCACTTCCAAATCTAAGAGCATAGCAATATTCCAGAAATTAATGAGTGTGAGAGTGAGGGATATTTCTTGGCAAAATACTGTGCATACCTCTTGCAAGCATAAATAATACATTGTGATAATTAATAATGATAAATAAGAAATAATGCAGTCAGTTGCAGCACTGTGAATAGACCTACACTTATAAAAGTTGAAATTCCAAGATAAAAGGATAATATTTCAAGCACTAAGATGTGACACTTTGTATTTTGTATTATTGCACAATTCAGATCATTTTAGCATTTAGTAAAGATATTTGGTCATCCATCTTGCTTTTAAGTGCCTAACACCTAGTGACATCAATGACAGTTACACACTTGTGTACCTTTGAGCTTCAGTTTACGTATCTGCAAATCAATTCCAGAGACCTAAACTGCTCCCACGAAGCAGGAGTGGGTATACAATTGCACCAGTAATTGTGTGGGCCCTTAGAACCAGGCGCATAGAGAGGGCTGATGTAGCTGAAAAGCAGCCACGGAGCATTTTAAAATTTGTTGTTACATAAACCATACTTAATATTTACCATCCTATAATATTCACAGCCCTGTATTGCCTCTCCTCTTTCACTGAACTCATTTATTGGTCCCGCATATTAGCCCCCGCTCTAATAGGAAGTGGGAGAGCTGATTGACAGTTCATTGAACCAGATACTTCTTAAGGGAAAAATTGAAGAGGTTAATTACAATATCTCTTACTGCTTTAGTATTTCAGTGAGCCACAGTATAAATATAACGTAAGCCTAGAATGGGAACCAATATTTTCCTGACACCTCCCCAAGCAGGCACTCCAGATTTTATGATGCTGAAGAGTCAGAGAATTCAGATCCTATTCCTCTGTATAGCAAAACAGGGACTTTCGAACAGAAAAATAAATTTGTTGGCTTTAACAATATATATTTTTGGTTAAGTTAGCAGTTTCAAAAGTCCCTGCTTTCCCATGAATTCAAATGGGAGCTGAATTCTCTGAGTTCTGCTCTGCTGCAGACTGTCACGTTGGCAATCTGTAAGTTATTTATTATTTTTCACTGTAAGTGCAGCACCTTTTTCACTGATTTGATTTTTTGGTCAATTATATATAGTGGTTTGAATGGCTGTTGTATTCCACTGCTATTTCATTTAAAGATACATTACTTGGGCCTCTGTTCAGCCAAGTACTTAGGCAGGTACCCAATTTAAAGTGCAGCACCATCAACACTGAGTCATCTGTTTTAAATTAGGCACTCTAGCGGAACAAGGACCTTAATCAGGAAAGTACAGTTTTAAGGAGTCCTTTGCCTTTTGTCATGAAGCATAACCCACTGTCATCAACAGAGAGTTTGCTTGAGTGCAGACTTTGTCCCTGTATTTCCACGGCGCAGATCTCCCCAGTGATGCTGCTCTAGCATGTGTTTTTGTCACTCCATCCCTAATGCCTTTCACTGCGCAAGAAGAGAAATGAAAATAAAAGTGCAGAGCCAGGAAGGTGGCAATTTAGGGGCTTTGCGTCTGTGTGACAGGCATCCTAGGGGAGAAGAAAGAAAAACATTTAGGAAGTTCTGTGCAACCACTGTTCAACTACAAGACCACCCCACTGCAGGTAAGAAATGAGAAATTTTGAGGGCTACTGAGCACTGACTCTTCACAGTGGATCAACGCTCAAAGTTATTTAGCCCAGGTGTTTCTGTAATTGTGACACATTGGTAAAGTTCTGTGTTCACTGGCCCTCAATCACCTCCCTCCCACCTGTGCAGTGGTCGGGTATTAGTATGCTGGGGCTGTAATGAAAAGCGGATCATCAGCTGGGCTGTGTCAGACCTGCTGTTTCCTCTTCTTGTGCATGCTTCTCTCCTTACCTGGGCATTGGTCGGTGCATTTGTAGCTTACACACTTGTTTTGAAGGGAATCAGATGGCTGGTATTGACCATTGTGTCTGGGTAGTATCTCTACAGAGATAAGAAGTTCTTTTTTCTGCATTTGTACAGTGTGAACTCCTCCTTCCATCCCAGCTCCAGGTTAGGATTCCAGGTGAGGAGACAGTGGATGTGTGATGTGCAGGAGAGAGACACAAGACACTAACACTCCAGGCAGATTTCCAGACAGGCTGAGAACTTGGGCTGTTTGCAGAGAAGGGAAGCTCAATTTTCTCCTTCTTTCATGTGGCAGTTGACACAGCATCCCTTGGTCTCTGACCCAAGATCTCCTGATATCCCTTTACACAGACATGGGGTGAAGGTGGTGGGGTGGTGAGGGAGAGGAGGGGAGATAGAGAGATGAAAAGAGGGAGGGAAAGATGGGGGGAAGAGAGAGAGAGGAAAGGGAAGGGAAAGGAAGGGAAGGGGAGATTTTATAATACCAATCTATACCCTTAGGAAAAGCCTACGATTGACAGGTTACTTCACATCCAATACAGAAGCAGGAAACTTCAAATTGTTGGGAACATTTATCTGAGTTTAATTTTATTGTGTTAATCAATCAGACATGCTGAGAGAAAATGGTGGTTGGCACTAGTGTCACCAAGGGGACTTTCCCAGGCATTTAGGTTTCTTGCTCCTAGTCTTGAGGGGGTTTGTGACTGCCCCACAGATGAAGGAGCAGTCCATCAGACATTATATGCCCTCTAACGCAGGGCTGGCTTGTCAAAAATTGAATAAGCCTCCATCACCCCAAAATGAAGTTTCCAGAGTGGTGAGGGCAGAGCCACCAGAGCAAGCTTTGTGGGAGGGAGCTTGGCTTTGATGGCAGCAGCGCAGCATGCAGACAGCTCTTGACTGTCCCCTCTGCTACGTGCAGATGTCTCCGGAACCCAGTCCCCAGTGGTCCTAGGTCTGCTCTTACTCCGTGCAGCACCACACTGGGTGTCCCTACAAGCCCAGCACAGTTAATCTGCCACCTGATTCATTGCTATATGAATACTCAAGAGCTGACTGTAATACCATCTTTATAAAACAAGATTTTATTGCTTTTTTCCCTTTTTATAGTATGGGAGTGACATATTTGTTCCATTTCTCTTAGATATAGGAGTCTTAGCCTGCTGCACTCGAGTTTCTAATTCTTTCCCCATCCCTACCTATGAATCATAGGGTTTTTCACCTCTTGCTCCACTTAACACACAGCACACAGCTGGAACATTTCTTCATTTACACTGTTTTGCACATCTTTAAGAAGTGCTGCCTGTGCTACCAAGACAACACACACGTCCCACACAGATGTTAGAGCTCTTAAGACCCAAAGAGAATGTGCCTGAGAAAATTCAAGAACAGGACATGGGAACAGGCAATCTCTCTTCCTTCACTCCTAAGGAGAACAGCAGCAAGTACAGCAGCGTAAAATTAAAACCAAAGCCAACACAGAGAAAAAAAAAAAAAAGAAACTATCTAGCATTTGACAGATAGACAGGACTGACAAATAGACAGGACAGACATGGTTATGGCATAGAAAGTGTTTGGATAAATAATATTTATTCTAACACTTCATCATCACCATATCAGCTAGACACTTTGTTGGTAGGGAGAAGAGAAAAATAAAATTTATCTTGCCATTTTTGCTTTACTAGGGAATATGTAACAGTTGGCAGTGTAATACACTTTTTATTTTCATGAGTTATGGATGTGCATGGCCATCCCTAAAAAATTGAAATAAAAACTGTATTACACCGCCAAGTCTCATATATTATATTTATACCATACCAGAGGAGGTGTCTGCAGAGCAACTATAGATATAAACTTTTATTATATCTATAGTTTCTCATGTTATTAGTATAGTTGTGAAAATAATAGGATTTACTGAAGGTTGTTATTCCCCCTAGCATCACTGATATGGTATAAACAATATATTGACCTTTTGGATATTTTTGCACCATTGCAATGGATTTGAAAATGTGGTCACCCAACGTGAATGGCCTGAGCTCTTGTCCCCAGTCTAAGGCGATGGGCTGATGGTACCTTTGTAAGGCAGTATTCAGATCAGCCTCATAATGTAAACCCTGGCACTACCAACAGCACTTCCCTTTTCTCCTCCTCAGTGTGTGGGGAGCACTAACCAAACTCCAGCCCATTAAATAAATGCAGAGAGGGCGTGAAGGCCCCAGGCTGCAGCAGTCTGTGGTCTGGCATAGAGTTCCATCACCGTGCTTAGGTTCCTACAGGAGAACAGCACAGAAATTTGCCACTGAAGTGGGTAAAGCCCAGAGACCTTGCTGAGCAAAATCTTTGCAAGACCTTTTGGGGTTTTCCAGGTGGCATTCATGCTTCTTGACCGATTTCTCAGCTTTCCCCCGAGGTGAAACCCTTTCCTTTAGCCCTACAGAGAACAGTAGAAGAGCAGGCAGAAGCAAGTACCTACTCAGTCCTGCCAGGGAGGTCCTGTGGTGCTCAACCCTGCAAAGCCATGGCAAAGGATCCACACAGGAGGAGATTGTGGCTACTGGATCAGCCCTTCTAATGGGCATGAAGATGTTAGGCAAAAGCATGGAAGAAGAAAGCTGCCACAGATGCTCAGTGTAACATGGGTGCACTCCACTGTTCCTGCACACGTAATGGAAATATAGCCTCTCCCCAGTGCAAGGAAAATAAGCCCATTGACAAGTTGCATTTGCTTCCCGCAGGTGCACAAAGGTACCTGCTCAAGTTTTCTGAGCTCAGAGGCACAAGAGAAGCCAGGAGCACCTGTTTACTGGTGGGAAATGCCATTAGAAACAGGTCTGGGAGAGCAGTGTATTTATAGCCTCATGAAGCACCATATGGTGCCTGGTAGCAGAAATCTTCAATTGAGATAGATGAGCAAATGCAAATTTCAGCTTAGGTTTGATTTTCTTTTATTATTTTTTTAGCAATCATTTTATTTGGATTTGCTCTCCTTGTCTCTGAGTGCTCAGGCTGACTTGGTTGTATCTTGCCCCTTGCTTTCTGGAGAAGGCTGGAGGGAAATCCAGCTTTAATTGTTTAAACAAGCCTATATCCACTGGAAGAGGGGGGTGGGGAAACATGGAAGAAAGGATATGCCTGGGGATGACAGGCTGAGAAGCTGAAGTCAAAAGGACACGTAGCTCAGGCCCTTAGGACTGGAAAAGCAGCCCTTAGAAATCTGAGGTCAGCCAGGCCAGAGGCAAAACTGATTTCTTTTTAATCAAGCTTAATTGTTTATATTAATACATGAGTTTGTGCACAGTGATTCAACTCACCTTTTTAGCAGATCTTTAAAGGAATATTTTTTAACCTTTTTTTTTTTTGGCAACAGTATCTCTAGGCTAAGCCTGTAAATGACATTTGAGTCTACAAAGGGTTGATGTAGTCCTTCAAAAATGCAACAGTTACCTTGCTATTAATGCACATCCAGCTCAACCTGGAAGAGTCTTAATTTCCTGCCCTATTGCCATTCCCCTGCTCATCGATTTAAAACCAGCGCAGCTCATCTCCAGCTCTTCTATAGCCCCTACGAGTTCAGTCCTCTCAGAAGTGACCACAGGGGGTTAGCTTTTAGGTCAGGATCGTACCAGCCCTCACTGGCAACAACCCTGTGCCATCACAAGGCAAGTATTCAATAACTCCTACTAACACAAAAAAAACCTAGCAGTCCTAGCAGTCTAACATCAGTCTTTTACACCTTTCTTTGCACCTCAGCTCAAGAGATACCAGACAGAGAATGAACTAATATCCCACGATGGGACCATACCTCTGGGTCAGGACAGAAGCGTTTGAGGTCTCCGCAGTGATGCCTGCAATGGTCCCAGCCTTCCTCAGTGAGCAAATAGCATCCTCCAAAATTCGGACGCTCAGTCTGCCATTACTCCCCATGCCCCTCACAAGCCAATTACCAAAATGCAAAGGACTTGCTTTTGCTAATGTGTTAAAAGTAGCCGATGGCTCACCGAGAGGCCCATGTAACAATTGTAGTTTTGCTGATTTATTAAGTGCCAATGGTGTTTTAATACGTTTGTGTTTCAGAAATAAAGATAGTCACTGCCCTGAAGGCTTACAGTCTGAAAGACAGATACACACAATACACAACTCCCTGTGGATACTTGGAAGAAAGATTTTTTTTATTAAGGAGCTATTCTGATTTAATTTGCTTCTTTAATGTGATATTGGAGCAGTGCGGGGTTGAGTGTCAGCCAGCTGAAAACACTCCTCTGCTGGGCTGCAAGGGCTGCAAGAGGAGTATCGGCATGTGGAGAGAGGGGATGTGCAGCCCCAGTCTGACTCGATCAGAGTTTCAGGACATGGATTCCTGCTGATTTACTCCTTGACCTGCAACCTCCATCAGCCTGCTGCCTACCAGGGACTCTCACTCATCAGCCTGAGCCAGGAAAGTTAAGCTACAGGGAATGCACTAAACTAAAGCTTGGTGTTAAGGGACATGATGGTGAGGTGATGGGAGCTTCTGGCTGTTTCACAGCAGGGTCCTTGAAGCAGGTGGTGTCTGTGGTTATGGGGAGGCAGAAGGGCTTAAGGTTTTATAGACCCCTGGTGGACAGTGAATTTGGCACCCACCTAGAGTTTCTGTTTGGTTTTGCAGTTGGGATCCCCAGGATGGATGAAGTTGATGGAAATGGACTGATGTTCACCCAGCCCCTCTGGCCCAGGGAGTGCTCACACACTGCTGGAGAGCAGCAACTGGGAGGCACAAGGGCACAGGTGGTGCCTCTGAGAGGTCCCCCATCCAGGCAGCCGCTCCTGCGCGTGCATCCAGATGTGTGAACAGACGAGTGAGCCTTTGTCAGCCTCTGTGGGAAATAAAACAGCCTCGAGAGTCAGGATTTTGAGGTGCTGGCAACAACTTCTGAGGCAGCGTGTGAGGTCACCTCTGGTAAAAGGCGAATTCAGGGGGGCATCTCTCTCTGGAAATTTATGGAGCTGACAAAGCTGCCTTCTGCAGAGCACACGTGGCTCCCACGCGTTTCCCGTGATTCCGCCCAGGGCCCTGCACTCCTGCATGGAGCAAGCTAGGGGGTGAAAGATATTAGTCCTTATTCTGTCACTTAAACCAGTGCCAAAATCAATATTGAAAAATTATCTCAAAGTTGCTTTCAACTCAATCCGGGTGTTTCTTTACTACTAGAATATCACCCCGTACACTGGAATCGTTATTACATCACACTAATCTAATTTAAATGCATTTTTACTGTACTTGGTTTAATGAATGTGGAATGTGTCACTATGAAATTGCACCATTAATTTGATAAATAGGACTTGAAGGTATAATTTTTTCCAGCATTGCAGACTAATGAAGCTAAAATACATATATAATAAGAAGTGTAAATAATAAATTATTCTTAGGAGCAAAAAAATTAATTAGATCTTACCACAAATTGCATCTCAATGTCAAAGTTTTTTTTACACTACTGACTTTCAAACTAGTTGGAACATGACTGTGATCCTTGGAAAGTTTCTCAAGTAATTACTGTGCATACACATATTTGGCAATATACCTTAAGAAACCGCTTTAGTTTGTGCCAGTCCCTCACATACAGCTTTCTCATGATCCCTGCCGTTACACCTGAATTTTAATAGCATTTAGAGGAATTCCTGTTATTATTTGTTCTAAATTTCAGCATTTTATTTGTTCTTTAAGACTTTAAACTTTTTTTTTTTAAATTTCCGACACTGATGAGAGCGCAAAATTAGGGCATACTGCATGCAAATTCTCTGCAGAAGTGACCGTGCCCCTGCGGCTACATCACTGCTTCTGCTGTTGAAATCAATGGGAGTTTTTGCCACCGAGTTCGACAGGAGAAGAGACTACTGTACAAAGCACACCACTTTTCACCGGTAATGGAAATGTCACAGCGGTGCCTTTCAGGAAGGAAACCAAGTGGAGGGAAATTAAAGAGGAAACTCCAGTCTTGTGCGGTTTAGTTGCTGATAGCTCATCTCGCTCTGCCGACTGCACCCCCAGCCAGTTACACAGTGCTGCCTGGTTTAGCATTTGCTACCTCTTTGTCATTTCTTATTGAGTCCACAAAGAAAGGTTTTATCTCACTCCTCTGGAAAAGAAAGCATCTAGAGATTGAAGAGATCAGGTGGCATTTCACCTCTAGTTTTCTTCGTTCCCAGCTGGAGCACTTTGAATGCTCCGCGCAGCCAACTATTCTCTGACTATTCTATAGCCAGATGAAGGACTGTTGGCCAAAATGTCATCTTTAACCTTATTTTCTATTCCTAGTCTGTAGTTTAACAACCAACATTTTTACTTCCCGTAGCTTGATTTGCAGCCAAAATTCTGACATGTTATCGCTTTTGTTGCCAGATAACGCATTAAGCCTTACTAAGGGGTAAACATAATGATCTTCATTAAACCTTCGAAACGAACCCACCTCCTGCTTCTTCAGGTGGAGGGAGGCATTGACAAGGAACACTGCTGAAGTGTCTTACAGCTATTTTCCCCTTGCAAGCAGAAGGAGGGAGAGATGAGTGGCAGCTTTTAAAGAAGGAAAAAAGTTAGATAAACATGAAAGGGTTCGTGAGATTTCCTTTCTTAATGGCAAAGTTTTCTAGCAATAAATCACAATTCAGGCCATGCCATTAGTTTTGGGGGCATTATATCCCCTCATTAAAGTGCATAAACAATTATATTTATTGAAGGTAATGTACTGTGTAGTGCATTATAACGACACTCATTAACATATGTAATCATCATTTGAATGGGCTTTACTACAATGTAAACTGATAATGGCATGATTACCCACTGGGTTATTAACTTTTCAGTCCTAAGATAATAAAAGGTGATACAAGAAACAAAAAGCACACGTGCATTGCCCTTCACATGTGATTTATGTGTTTCACTGTGGAGCTATGAACACAGGTACCCATCATTGGGGAGACTGGCTCTTTATTGCACATTGTATTTGACAGAATAATAAATGTAGCTGAATGGTTCTTGGGTGGGTGTCTGGGGAAAAAAAGTCCTGTGAATAAAGCAGCCTCTACTCCAAACTGCAAGGCCCAGCAAAGGAAATAATTTTGTCTCTCTCTCTCTGTCTCACTGGCACTCTGTGGCTTACAGATTTTCATATGCTCTGTCAGACTCGCACAGGTTAAGAAAAAAAATATATCTTCTTTATATGTTTCTCCTCCTCTCTCCTTCTCAGCCTGCCACACGTTCCTCTCTGCCGGGACTGTAATTGCTGGTTATGAAGGAATGTGCTATGCTAAGGTACCCGTGTGCTAAGGTATTCATATTATGCTAAGTGTATGCTTGTATCAAACAGATGGTTTCAGGTATTGAAATGCAGTTTAGCTGCAGTATCAGCAAACAGATTTATCAGTTTGCTGGAGCTGCTCTTCTATAAAATGCCTATTTGGAGGCATCAGAGGTATTATAAATACAGCCTATTTGTGTAATTTATCAATCCTCTCCGGGGTTTGTCTCTATGGAATCTTAGTGCCTTAATTTTAATGAATGAATCTGAGTTTGTTTTAGGAGGGGATGAGTTAAGAAATATTAAAATAAAAAGGACTCACAAGCAGCCATTCAAAAAAGCACCAGTTACCAATAGACAGGGCCCCTCCAACATTAAGTGGCATGTATAAGCTAAAGTGAAACATGATGTGTAAGTCTGCAGTGCCTATGGTGAATTGAAATATATGGGATATGCCTGATGAGATGTTGTAGCAGTAGTAGGACTCATTTCTTCTTACTTTGACTCACGGACAGGGTGCAAATATGTTAATAGATTGTATGAGTTTGCCCTGACACAGCATCAGTGCAGAAGTGTGTTGAGCCAGCGAGTGGAGAGTTCCCCAGTGGAAGAGAAACAGTCTGATAGGTCTGAGCTCTCAACCATTTATAGTATAGAGGATGGGACAAGGCAGATGTGCCAGAGCACATCTGTGTCGAGCTGCTTTGCACACCTTCAGGACCATGCGCAACAAGGTGCACAGATTGCACCTGCACCAGTCAATGTTAGCAGCTACCAGACCTAGCCACAAAGAGGTGGCATAAAAAACTCATCCCCAGGAAAGAACCCAGCCCACAACCCTGAGTTTGGTAGCAGATACAATCAAGCAGACAAAGAGGAGGGAACACCACTGAAGAAGAGTTAATGCTGCCATTAAATTATATTCCTGTTAATATAGTCATCTCTTCCTTTGGAAATTGTTTGAAACAAAATTGTTTGGAACATCTATTAGCTTGGCATTCCTTTAAGGAGTCCTCCGTCAGTCCCTGGCCCTTGAAGAAGCTAAATATCTGCACTTTCAGCTCTCCATGGAGTTCTAGAAAGCTCTGGGATGGTTTATGCTTTTCCATTAGCCAAGGGTCTAATAGAGTCCTGAGATCTGTTAAGTGGGAAATTCTTCTCATGGAAAGCAATATACCGTAATTCCTTGCTAAAATCTGAACCCACACAAGAAATTTGAGCTTGTGGAAAAGGCTAGGGTGCAGGAAGTTTGTGGAGGAAATTACTTCATACTGTTTGTTATTGCACTGTTTATCTGTGACTTTTTAGACAACAGACACAATGGACTTGATTCGCTCTTGAACCAAATAGGGCAGATGCTCATTAGATGACTGGCCCTGTGGATGGGAGGTTTAAATCATGTCCTAGTACTGCAAAAGCCTCGTTAGTGATTTGGAAACTGCTCAGGGGCTAAGGAGAATGAGAACACCCTTCTCTGCTGTGGTGACAGCAGTTTTCCAGATCAGCTGTACTCATTTAGGGAGTCAGCAAGGGCTGTGAACCTTGCACTGCTCTGACCTCCCCCTGGCTCAGGCAGACTTTCTGCCGCGGTAGTGCCACAAACAGTAGACGTGAATAAAATCTATTGTTCTTTCCTGGCCATGCTAGCTTGACTTACTCTTATGACTGAACAGTTTCTATACCATATGAAAACCCACAGTGAAAATTACAAGAGAAGTATAGTATGTGAAAATACTTTATACTACATAAAAACTTAAAGAATCAATGGCTGCTTTTGCTGTTGTCTGTTCCAGCTGATAATATCAGTGCTTATTCCCACAATCTTTATTTTCTTCTTTTCATTTTTTCAGATGTATGTTTTAGCAAGGAGAAGATTAGAGATAAATGTCATTAAGTTTGGTAGCATTTACAACAACTTGGAAGTTTAAAGCACTCCGTATTTTCTTCAAAGCACCATCCGGTATTATGGGTTTTTGGACACTTCACTATTCAGTAAGTACTGCATGAAAGCGGTGTGTGGTTTAACTGATGAACTTTTAAAGAGAGGAAAGTGGGAAGAATTAGCATATGCCATGCAGAAGTTTGTCTGCTGTTAAGCCTTACCGTTCATCTCCCTGGCAGCACTGGAAAGTCAACTGATTTCAAAGGTCTGAACCTCCCCAGGGCAGTGTGCTCAGCCCCCCTGGAGAGGAGGAAATACCTGACATTGCTCTGGAGTAATTCCTGCTGCTTCATATTCACAGCAGCGCTGATGGCTTTGAGGACAGGGGGAGGAAATTCCCCTGCAGCTACTGCAGAAGTTGCTCTATCAGAGAGGTGATCAGGTCAAGGGAATCAAAACTGGGCAAGAGACTAACTCCTATGGTAGGCTTGTAGCACTGTGTTTATGTAGCCCAGATTTCAGAGCAGTGCATATACTGGATTTACTTGTCTCACCATATCAAAATGTCTGCAAGCATTTACTGATGAGGAGGAGGTGCAAAACCTGCCTCAGACTGGCATCTGTTTTTTCCCCTCAGACAGTTTTGTAATCCTTTGTCACAGGGAACAACCATTGAGCAACTTGAGGATTATGGTTAATCCAGGGAAGACTTGAAAGTGAAAAGAGGGAGGACCTCATGATAGTTTACTCTCTACGGAGATATTCGCTTTCCCCTTGTGCTGTTGTTCCTCTTGTTTTCAAAGTCTCAACACAAATCTAAGAGCTCTGCATGAAAGGTACAGTAGTCTGGGTATAATTACCACAGCTGCCACAGATGGCTCATTTTAACAAGAGACCCTAGGTAAACCTAGTTGTTTAGCCTGCAGCATAAACAAAAAAATATTCTACTTAAACTAGTGGATCTGGGTCTGCAGAGGTGAAGCTCAAATCTGCTTTGCTAAGTTCTGTCATTAAAAAAGTGCAAAAGATGTTGATGGGACATGGGTCAGTTCAAAGCTCAGTTTTAATGTATACCTGGGTAGTCTGCAAGGAGGAGGAGGACTGGGTGTTGGGATGCACTTTGTCCTTCACTGGGGTCCCATGAGCACTGCCTGTGACAGGCAAAGCATCCTCCATTCCCCCGGAAGGGAAGGGAAATTTTAAAACTTATGAGATTTTCCAGTGGCATCTTCTTAGTCCCTCTAACAAATCTAATTTCAGCACAAATGCTCCAAAAATCATATTCTGTTGTACACTACTAGTTGCACACTGTCAGGACTGAGGTTAGTATGTTTTGTGGATGAAGAACTAGAAAGACTCCTCCCGCCTGGCAAACAAGCAGTACTCCAAATCAGGTCAAAGAAAATGGGGGTGCATGAGACTCAGTAGAGAAGACATTCACACCTAAAACTGCTTTTCTTGTGGAAGAAAGTTAGAAAGAAGAAATTATTTTTAGCTTTCTGTATCTGTTCGCATTTGTGAACTGGAGCTCCAAATCAATACACATATTCTTTCTGAATGCTCACAAATTGGTATCTGCAGGATACCTTTCTTCCTTCCAGCCCTCTATCTCCACCTGCATCAGCAAACTCTCCTCACTGAGGTCCTGCTGGCACTACTCATTACCATGGGGCTACTAATTTTCCTTTCTCAGACCCCTCTGCTTCCTCCTCTGCTTGGTGGTAGTGTCATTAACCTTTCAGTCATTTAGACCTGTGTTGCATTAGCCATTTTTATTTTCTTCTCCAGAAGTTGTTGTGCCTACATGGCATTTCCCAGTACCCTGCTTAGCTAAGCCCATGCTGTTGGCCATGACAACCTCTCCCCCTCTGTCCTTCACTGCTGCAGCCTCTCTCCTGTCAGTCCTCCCCAGTGCTGCTGCCACAACTGTCCACTCCAGCTCCACGCTACAGTCACTTTACTTGCTGCTTTGGTTTCCTTATGAACTGTTAAAATACATTTCCTGAATGATCTACAGATGTGGAGATGGACATTTCTGGTCTTAACACCAAGGTCCATCACCCCCTTCTGCATGCCTCACTTTCCCCACAGGACTGCAAATCCCAGCGTGGCAGTCTCCATCCCTCTGCCTGTTTGTTCCACAAGCATCTTTCCACACAGTCACCCATGGAGGTAGATAGCCCCATGCCATGTCCTCCTCTAGATCCCATCTTACGAGACATGTCTATCATAACATCGGTGTTAAACAACCTCAACCTAACACCTCTGTAGGAATTCTACTGACTAACAGTTCGTCTCCTTTTTTTCAAAAAGAAATGACAGCTTGCAAAGATGTTGTTGTGCATAAGATGAGAAGTAAAAGGTTTGTGTTATAGCAAGAGACATTCAGGTTCATGTTAATGGCAAAGGAAGAATACAGGTTAAGAAGAAGCTGCCTCAGAATGCTTTAAAATCTCCATCAGTGGAGATCATTAGGAACAAGTTACAGAAATGTCTATTAATGAATAAATAGCTAGAAATTAACTTGTCTTAGAACAGACGAGTGTATGGGATAACATCACAGGTCCCTTACAATTCCATTATTTTATAATGTCTTTCAAATCTATATCATCATGTGTGTGTTTATCTATCACTCTCATTTTCTTCCTACTCCTCCTTTAACATGTTTTTTTACCATTTTCTGCTCCCTGCTTCTCTTTCAACAACCTTACTACTTATTTCACCCAGCCCAAGAGGGCCCTTGGTCCCTCTTGGGACTTCTGGGCATTACTGTAACAGAACCACAACAAGGTAATAACATTAAACCTTTGATTCATTTCCTATCCTAAGCTGTTGTGCTAGTGTTGCTGTGTGCCGATGAAGCAGCTGCATTTTTTTTCTTTGGTGAAGGGATTCCTACGTACACAAATTTTGGAAAGCATTTGGGCAGTCCTTTGGGAAGAACAGCACTTAATAAATGTAAATTATTATTATTATTTCACCAATAGGAGTTGCAGAATCTTCAACTGGTTTCTCTGTTTTAAGAAAATATCCAAGTGGGAAATTAGTGGGATGTGGTCACACTGGGCCATGTGAAAATTAAATTCTAGCAAAATGAACTGAAATGAGATTGATCATTATATGCTAAGGCACCACAGCCCTGCCATACTGTAGCTGTCAGCAATAAGACAGGAGAACTCTCTCTGACTTCAGCTACTCCTGTAAACAGAAAAGGCAACAAAAAGCTCATTCAGCCTGATTCACTGGAGACCTCTTGAGAAATCAGAAAGGCGGGAGGCTACAATCTGAGACACTTCTTTGTGTCTTTATACAACTGTTTTCTGAACTCTGCATAGCTGACCCTGCCGTGACATCCAAGGCTGGAGTCTGGTCTTCTCCTTATGCAGAATTGAACGGCAAGAAGAGTTTATTTTTAGGAGTCCTTCCTTCTCTGGTGGTTTTAGATGTTCTCATAGAGCTTCAGAGACCTGGGCTCCCTTGTGCGTGTGATACCTCTGCAAGGAGCTTGGCTGTGGTGTATCTTTTGGAAGAAGCCCTGAGCACAGCTTCCAGGGCTTTGGGTCACAGGGAGCCCTCGCTGGGCAAACCACTGCTCAACCTGGGGACTTGTGGGCCAGTGAGAGGGTCACAGCATGGGGCCTGCCACCAGGTCCTGCGACACTGGGGCTGTTCGGGATGGTGAGCTGAGAACAGGGTGAGCGTCAGAGCTGGTTGTGCCCACAGAGTAATAAAATCACCATAGACTGGATGGGGAGGTGGGGAAAAGGGTGAGCTCAGGAGGGCTGCATAGGGTCAGCTGTCAGGCTGAAGCCCCTCTGTAACACCCAGATAGAAAGCATGCAAAAATATACTCAGCCTTCTCAACAGACACTGCCGTGGAGTGGGGGATAGAAGCATATGCGTCACTTTCCCAGCTCTGCAGATGATGGAGGAGGATGGCTACTCCTGGGCAAGGAGCTCCATCATGGCCCTGAGAGCTGCCCTGTGCACAGCCACACCAGGCACCTGCACCTGGCACCCAGGAAACACGGTTCTACCTGTCTCAGGCTGGCTGCTCTGAGATGCCACAGAAATCCAGCAACACGGTTGCGAGAGAGACAGAAAGGAAGAATAGGTTAAGCTGGTGTGCCAACACGACTCTTATCTGAGAAGGCATTTCCTTTTTCTTTCTTTTTCTGTTCCTGTCTTTTATTCACAAAGATGTGTAATAAGTATATACGTGTATATGGAAATATTAGACTGGGATATGAAAATATGGTCTGCAGGAGCCTGTGGACAATGCTCCCTTTTTAGTTGTTATAAAAATGAAAATAATTGTGAAAGCAGAGAGAAATCTGCAGCTGCTCCAGGCTATTCATACCATAAGAGATCCCATCAGGCCTTCTTTATTGTTGCAGTTTTGGCAAATTATTTTCTTATCACACACAACCTATTCACTTCTGTTCCTGGATAGGCACTTAGGCTCATAAAGCAGTGGGTCAGCAACAGTTTAGCATAGAGCACATGGAACTGCTGACCTTTGGGAACGCTGGTGCCTGCTCCTTCAAAAAGCAGCAACTGGAGTCAATAAAAAACTGGCCAGGCCAGTCCATTAGTGAGCCCAGCTCTGTCACTGCTCGCATGGATTACTTGGTGGCTGTGTAACCTCCTCCTCCTCCTGCCATTGTGTCTCACCTTATGAAATGCAATCATCGCTCCTTGCCCGGGAAAGCGTGATGTATAGCTGGCTGTCTCCCTGAAGAGGTACATTTTCCTAGGGGACGCAAAAGTACCTATCTGTGTGCATATACGCCTATATCCATCCTGTGCGTGATTGCGCCCAAGGAATGTGTGATATAGATTAGATCAGCAGCAGTGCTGCACTGTCTCCAGGCCAGGCAATGAGTTTATTGTGCCCAACACACATGTGCACTGGACAAATGCTCTGGCATCTTCAGCGTGGGCAGAGAGCATGCTGCTCCTATTATACTAGCCCATTAGGGAAGCAATTTGAAGAAAAATATTTAGCAATTTGGAAGGAAGCAAGGTTCCAGAATGGCTTGTTTCTGTGTGACAGCCTGCCATGTACAGATGAAAGGGAAGGCTTATAACAAATTTTCATTACCCACAAATAAAAAAAAAAAGCAACAGCAGGCAGAGCAAGTGCTTTCAGGCTGAGAGGTGTGGCCAGAAATCCCCCCAGGAGACCACAAAGGAGTCTCAGCAAAATAAATCAATCAATCTATCAATCACTCACACTTGCTTTGCGTCCTTTATGAAAATGGCAATCAGTGCCTGACAGCCTGTCAGACTTTGGCCTTCAAGTCTTTGCCTCAAAAGTAGTCATTAAGTTCACCAAAATACAAGCTACAGCTCCCTGCTCTCACTCGGCGTCCTTGCTCACCTTCCCTAAGCCGCTGCAATTTCTCCATAGAAAATATTCACTGTTTGGAGCAACCAGGACCAGGGGAGGTGACACCATGCAGCAGAGGAGGATCTGTAAACACCACAGGCAGTTCAGATTTGCTTTGTTCCCGTTCTCTGTTGCAAATTTGGATCCGGCATTTAGTGTCTGAACTTGTCCTGCAAGGAGCAGTGCCATTGGAAGTGTAGGGCATCGCTCCAGTACACTCAGTGTCTTGCATCGCTTGCCTCTGCTCCGGAATTTGTCTCCAAAGCAGAGTTCAGGGAGCAAATAAAATACCTCTGTCGAAAGAGGTGTCCACTAACGTACCATTGCTCTTCACATGGAAATCTGCCTGCTGTGTGTATAGATGTGTATAGATGCCCTCTAGATACAGCTTCTAGGTATGTCAGCTCTCGCGTGCTGGAGTGTGGCACAGAACATTAATCTGATCGTCTACAGCTCCCCCCACTCCAAAAGCTAACTGAAGTCACTTGGCTAAATCCCCACACAAATAAAACTCGCCAGGTGAAGAGATTTGTTTTTAGAAGAAGCACAAGAACTTCAGGCCGAGGCATCCTTAGGCTTTGGCTTCACTGATAAAAACAGGATTCAGGTACAGACTCTAGTTTAGAAAGTCCCCAGGCTGGGAACCTGTGTTTTTTGTGCTGCATAGCCTTTCGCAGATGCTTCTTGTGTTTGTTTATCCCATTGCATTTGGGACTTATGTACACTTTTGGCCTCAAGATCCTGTGACTCTGAGTTTTTTCCTTTTATTTATTTTATGCTTTCTGCCCAATATTTTCATTTGATGATTGCTTTTTCTTTCATTTTAATGAACAGTAACCTCAATTTCCTCCATTTGCCTTTTTTTTTGTGCTTTTATAGACCTCTTCCTTATCCATCCTTGATCATTTCTTTTTCAGTCTAAAAAGTCCAACTCTGTTTAATCTTTCTCACATTTGGGAGCTGCTTCACGGCTTTGATCACCTTTTTTCCCCTCTCTTTTATGGTTTGACCACATATCTTTAGAGACAGAAGGACAGAAAAGCATATGCACTTGCATTATGATGTTTGCCATTTGTTCTCTATTAATTTCTGAGTAATGCCTGAAATTCAATTTTTTTTTTCCTTTTTAAACATACCTAAACATTTTGAGATAACATTTTCATAAAGTAAATCACAGTGACTTTGACTTGACATATCTTTTTGAAATACCAACAGCTAATTTTGATCCCAACATCTTGCTTGTATGGTTAGGGTAGTTTTTCTACATATATGTTTCTTTGCATTTATCAACACAGAATATCACCTGCTATTTCATTACCTAGTTACTCCATGCTCAGTGTCACAAAGCTCTTCCACATCTCATTGCAGTCAAGTTTGGGTTTTACTATTGAACACAATATCAGTAAATGGCATCACATCCATTTTCATGCTCTGTTTTATTAATATGATGCCATACAGGGTCTCAGCAGCATATCCTTGGGACTCTACCCAGTGACATATTTCCTTTATGGAATTAATTCTTTTTTGCCTCCTATTTTTATTTTTTCAGATATCCACCAAGAAAATCCCGTGTATTGATCATTGTTCTTTTATAAGGGAACAGCCACCTTCGTGATCAAAAAAGTGCATGCTGTCATGGTCATTTTAAAAAGGATAAGTCATCCCTACATACGTATTTTCACAGCTTGGTGCAATACCACACCATTTCCAGCACCTCTCCCTTCCACCCCAAACCCTCAACCCGACTGAGGACCAGTACAGGTCACAGAGCTGGAGAATTTAGATTTGGGGAGGGGGTAAAAAAAGAGGCACCTATCCAGCCTCCTTCCCTCCTGTACACTATTTACATCACACAAAATCCTCTGTCCTCCGCTGTGAACCGTGCACCACCTGTAAGATGAACCAACATGGTAGCTTGAATTCTAATTTAGACATAAGAAGCAGACAAGAAACATACAGGCAGCCATGAAGATGGGCTAGAGCTTGCTTTTTTTGTCCAATTCTACACATTTGCTCAGTAGTTTATGCAATTTGGTTTCCACTAATGCACAGAAATGCTTCCACTTTTCTAGCCCCTTTCTCAGAAGGGAGGACACGTAAGGCTCATGAGCGAGGATAATATGCAACATGAGCAGCTTGAGGCAGAATTAGGGTCCCCATGATAAGCTTTTGCATTTAACACCTCCATTCACTTTCCCTCTCTGGAGATTTTGTAAACCTCCATTAATGACTGAAAATTCCGTTGAGATGGAATTTTTTGAAATCTTTTTTAAGTGAAGAGACAGAAGTCATTACTTCCTAATAGCTATCAATTAAACCTGAATCTTTTTTCTTTTCCACTTATATAATGTTTTCTGGTTATGTGAATTCCTGTTTCTTTGCTTGCCTCTCTTGGCCAGTGGGTTTTGGCTTCCTTTTAGGCACTCACAGAAACTGAAACTATGCAAACATCTAAACAAGATGGGAAGTTAAAGCCATTAATTACAAGCTTTCCTGATATTTCTCACCTTCATTCCTGTTCTTCCAAGGGGAAGACACCTTGCCAAATATTATTGGGAAAATGATTACAAAAGTAGGGAGATAAAACATTGAACATATATATTTGAATACCGTGTGAGGAACCAGTTTTCATGCATATATATGTGTATGTGTGGATAGATAGATACAGTACACAGGTAGGTAGGCTGTTGGGTAGATAGAAAGACAGACAGACAGAGAGATATATAAATGAGATCTTTTACTTCGCATGGTGGAAACTTGAACAAATCTTGGAGCCAAGAGAGTAAAGAACAGAAAATGAAAGAGGAGAGACAGAGAAGGAAGGAAGGAAGGTCAACTCTTAATGTTATAAGACTAGATTTAGTATTGACCTTGTGTCTAGGAATCACGTCCTGGTTCAGGAAACAGAAAGATGCTCCATTCTCAAAAAGTTTGCAGCCTAAATGTTGCCAATGTGCTTTCAAGGAGCTAATTTTGGGTGCCAGTCCATGAAAGAAAAAAATACATTATTAGTGTGATATACACATTGCTGGGAGATGTGAGTTTTAAATGTCTGGCTGCAGATAGCAGGAGAAAAATTTCCAAGGAGGGGAGAATGCTGCCAATTTTTAACTTCTGTGTTCTCTCAACGCCTTGTCCAATTTGTCTTACACCTTTCTGAAAAAATTTTGTTTGCTGTAAGACTTCAACAATGTTGAAATTTAATTTCATTGAAGAGTGGAAAGCAGTGGACAAGAGAAAATAGAAGCCTGGTTTCTATTAGAAGGTACATATGACACTTAACTGGTGAAGAGACTAGTGTCTCTCCATACTGTGTTTAACATCTAGGGACCAGGAAAATGACTGTGAGGTTTTTACTTCTTTGATTTTGAATTTTATTTTATAGATTTTTTTTCCTTAAAATTCTGGTAGCTGCGTAAAACAGAGAAATCACTTTCTGACATAAGAAAAGGGAAAGTTGTTGCTGAAACCATTGGGGTTTTCTCAAATTTTTGTAATAAAGATTAAAAACCTACAAATCTTGTTACTATTTTCAAGTGCATCATCCATTCAAATGATGAACTGCACTTCCTGTGTCTGTATTTACATCAGATGTTGATATGCCACCTTCCTACACGATTTTTAATTATTTTTTATTATATCTTCAGCCATTTTCTCTGTACTTTTATGTTTTATGTTATACTTTAGCTTCAATGAACTGCCTATTAGCTTACCACTCTATATGGAAGCTGATGCATTCCAAGATCTCCTCTGGGTCCTCCCTATAGCTCTGTTCCAGTTGCAGTGTTTTTATTTTACTTTTTTACAATGACTTTTGATTCATTCTGTACATCTAATTTTACCCACATAACACCAGAAAAAGAGAATATAGGAGGGGGATGGTCTCCTCCAAACAGGGGGTCTCCCTCTTGGCTTTGATTTGCTTGGCAATCAGAGATTTTGTGTACAATCTCTCGCAGCAAAAGGTGAGAAATGCAGAAGCACTGGCTTTTAACAAAAATACAGACGGCAGCAGGAAGTCTTCTCTGCCCAATTACAAGGTGATCCCAGTTCATTTTTATGGTTTGATTTTTTTTTATCACATATGTTTCCAAACACAGTCCTGATATCCTGTGGGGATGCTTTTGTAAAGAGCCAGAGCTTCTGATTTAAGGAGCTTCAAAAATAGCTCTCTGCCTCTTCTGTCTGGAAAAGAGCAGTCATGTAACAACACATTTATTCTCTTTGAAAAATAGAAGGATGTCAAAAGAAAAGTTCACAGTGAAATTAGGCTGATTTGTTTTGTGTTCCTGTGATTTTGGCTTCAGACGTAGGAGGGAAAAAAACAACAGTTTGTTTAATGGGCAAAAATTACTATTAAAATGAATTTTGCGCTCAGAAAATTCCTTTGCCAAATAGGCAGCATCATCAATTATACAAGACCCCTGTAAAAATAAATATAAATAAAAAAGGCAAACTAGATATCCATGGATGGATTTTTTTCCCTGTAGTCAGCATACAACTCAGCCCTCGTGTTCAGAGAGGGAAAACCTCATTAATTTTGATACAAATGATCAGCACTTCCCACAGATTTCCTCTCTGTTGTGACGGATGCTAACTGAGAGTCTTCTAATATTGCCCTTGCCTAGTGAGAACAGCTCCTGCTGATGCCAGTTGGGAGGAGCTGCCATTTGGGACCCAGTGAGAAGTCATCAAGGCATTCCTAGGTGTGATTTTTTTTCAGTCAGGACCACCCAGAAAAGCATGGCCAAGGGTACCAGCAGAATTCACTTTGCAAATTCTGTACAGCTTCCTCCCACAGCATCATCTGAATAATTACATCCTGCATATCTGCATTAATGAATTCCCTCCCTATGAAACTCACTGAGTCAATTACCCAGATGGTAAAAGAGAATGGCACGGCCATCTTCCTCCTCAGCGTGCTAAGTCACCCCAACATGCATATAATGATGCTAACACAGGTGGGAGGTGGACACCCAGACGGTGTGGTGGCTCATCCTCGGCATTTCCACTCATATGGCAAGTACGATTGTATATCCCCTGGAGACTTATTTCAGGCACACAGGGTGCACTACGTAGTGCTTAATGATGGACAACTTTCTCCTAATGATGTGACTTGCACCAATTTGTGTTCTTCCAGCAACATTTCCCTTTTAAGCAGGTTGGACTCCTCTGTCTCTAGGTAGCATGTCGTTCCCTCTCTACCTCTCTCACACACACATCTCAAGCCACCACATTAGAAACAAAACACAAATCAAATGAAAAATGAAAAGCAATTTTAAGTCTGTTGAAACGACGACCTACTCCAGAATACACAGTGCCCGCTGCATCCAGTTGCCCGACGGAAAGCACCCTATATTCTCAGTGTGGGAGGGCACAGGTGGTCCTCGTGGGGCTGTCAGTGCTCTGTAACCTCTAAAATGAGGTCAAAAGCCAGAAAATCTGAGATCTGGTACCTGCTCCACAAACACACTCCCTCCATGATTTGGAAAGTCATCTCATGTCTTACACTATCAGGGTCAAAATTCCTACTAGCTTTAGGGTTGAACCTATAATTTCTCCAGGTTTCGACCAGCCTGTTCGTACAGTGGAGATTATAACACCATAGGTAGTGTTATCATTACTCTTGGTTCCTGGTAGCCCGTCTCTGAGATTCTCCAAGAGGCTGATAGAAAAAAGCCAAGTACTAATAGTGATTTTTGATGGCACTGAAGACTCTAAAAAATGTAAAAACAAACCTAAAAGTCCACTCCCAAGAGCTCCCCATTGTTCTTTCCCTCCAGCCTACTGATTTCTTTACATGGCATGTCCAAGAAAAGCACCACGAATATCTCCATAAATAATCAATGACTCATAATGCAAATAGTTCCAGGATATAGGAAAAAGCCATACGGAGCGTGATCATTTACAGCGAAGAGCAAGCATGTGTGTTAATACTGTACTGAATTTTTAAATAGTACAGCTAGCTGGAAATTTAGCTTCCAAACTTCGTAGAAAATACCGATTCCTTGTAACAGTTCTTCATGAAGAAAAAGAACATCGAAATGTCACTTCAAAACATGGATGGTTATGCCAAGAGCCATGCAAAAGGACACCACTGGCCAAAGGTAAGCAGCTAGAGTAGCTGTCTCAAATGTTAGGAAAAGAAAATTGGTATCTGGGAAATGAGAAGGAACGAAATATATTCTGGTATTTCAACCAGAAATTGAATGGTGTAGTATTGGGTGACATTTATTTATATGCTGCAGTCCCCCCTTCAGTCAGGAGGTGGTGTGTGAGGAGCTTGTGTAGGAAATGTGATGAATTGTTGCCCTTAGGAAACGTGAAAGACAGCCAGAAAGGCTCTGCTGCAGAGAAGGACTGGGGCTAATGCACTGAAATCTGCCATTGTTTGGAAACACACTTATTCAGCCAGTGCAGTAAACAAAATTCATTTATTCATATATGGAGGGAGGACGGGAGCTTCAGTGCTTCAGATGTGCCTTATATATAAAAGGTCCATTGATTTTCTGTTACCTAAAGAAACAGGAGGGAAAAGGGAAAATATGACTCTCCCCAGTCAAGATTCACACTTCTTTTTGTTCTTCTCGTTGTTAAGATATTAAATGTAATATATGGAAATACCTAAGAAGAACAGAAGAATCTCTTCTGCAGCTCCATCTCACATTGTTCATATTCCATAAAGCAGCTGGTGGCTCTGTGTGTCTACTCTAAAATCGAGAGAGGGAGAGAGAGGGAGGCCTTTGTGAGGAAGGGAACATTTGTGCCTATATCTTGGGCAACTGACCAGGCACCCTCTCTCTTGAAGGCACAAGCAATAACATCATGTTCCCTGATCATTATTTGAGAATGCAAACTAAAAGAGGATGTTCCTAATAACAGAGAAGCAAAACCATGGCAGATAGTCAGCATCTTCCAGGGCATCATGTGTAACACATTGAAGTAACTTCTAAATGATGTGGAAACTTATTTTTTTTTTCACAGTGGATATACCACTGTCTCCCATGTGATTTAATGAAGTAATAATCCAGCCTCTTGCTGGGAAGGTGGCTTGCATGCAAGCCCTGTCCTTTTTTCTCTCCATTACCTGGTGCAAGATTCCAATGTACAGTCATCTCCTCTGGGAAGTCAGCATAATCCAAACAGGAGAAGTGGTGATCTTGGAAATGTGTAGCATATAAGTCATGGCCAGAACAGCAATATATGTCAGAAACTCATGATACGTTATAAAAAGCCCTGTTTGATACTTTTATGATTTTTAGAATTACACACACCACACTGTGTTGCTGATCTTGTTGGAGAGAGATGAATAAGTTCTAAGTCAAAAGACCTCCGTGAAACCACTCTGTACCTTCTACATATTTATACGCTCCCTTGCTTAATATTTGTTGCATAGTAAAATACTTACCTTTTGCCTTTCTGATTTGGGCACCACTCCAGCTCCTGCTGAAGTCCATGGAAAACTTCAGATTGCAGGATCAAGCTCATAAATGTTTGATTTTTTTAGCTGGTACAAGGCCTTTATACATCACTTGAGCTAAACTTTTTCAGATGTTGGAAACTGGAGTTTCTCCATACCAGGCCAATGTACTGTAATGCCTAACACTGGTGTAGATTTCACCTTTATCTTTAAGCCTGTGATGAAATTGTGTGTGTGTACTGTTAATCTGCATATAGCTAAAGATGAAATACAAACCCCCTCTTTCAGCTGCTGGAGTAACTGAAAATCTCCTGCTAAAGGGGAGTCCCTCTTAGGTTAGAATTACAATACATGAATAATAACACTTAGCACTGATACAGACCTTTTTATTTTCAAAGAGCCTTCGAAACACTGACTGGCCTTTCTAGCCTCCCCAGTGAACTAGGTCAGTATCATTATTCCTGGTTTGCACAGAGAGAAAGTGGGACAGAGAACCATGCCATTGGCCTGCATTGCCCTTTCCTGAGAAATATGCAGGCATGGACAGACTGAGCAGAGCACCCATGTGCATCCGTATTACTTCTCTGCATCTCCTCTCAGGAACTCTGCCACTGTGGTTTCGAAGAAATAAAATTTCCCTTGTATGTCTGAGCAGTGCAAAGAAATGATGGAGTGAGCACGGAGGCAGCCAGAGCACGGGAACGTTACAGTGGCACTAATGCTAGTGAAGGGCTCACTGCCTGTGACACTGGCCGTCAGCGTTGTTTCTTCTCACCCAGCAGTGCACCGCTCATAGCTCCACACTGCTGTGCAGATGTGCCCTGCAGCTGGGCTGGGGAAAAGCTCAGACTCGCACCAATCTGTTTGCCCTCAGCTGGCAAAAGGCAACATGCCCCCAAATCATCCAATTCTCTGCACTTTAGTAGGGCTTGGCACAACTAATTTTAAGCTATCTATCCACTGTGGCTTACTTAGATCATGGGACGTTTTCCTAAATCCTCATGGATCTTCCCAGTGGAAGGTTTTCTGTGCTCAGCTTTTTGCCTTTTTCTGGACGCAATCTTCAAATTTTGTTCCACTGCTTACACTGGTATACTTTAACTCTGCTTACCCACATCCCTCCCCTCACATAGTTACCCACAAACCATTTCCTCATCTTGTTTAAAATAGCTGTAGAAGTGGTAATGTGTCCTTTCCCCTTCATCATCTATCTGTAGCATATCTGTACCTTAATGCTTGCTACAGGGTTTATTTTTCTGCACCAGACAATCCACTGCAACCAAGCACAAGTGGAACAAAGAAACCACACCACTGTCCTGCAATTGTCTGTCCCTGTCTCAAACCCTTGAGGCCACAGAACCAAGGTGAGGCTTCAAAGTGATCCATATTACATATCCCGCTGTGGAGCACTGTGGAACGGTGTTGTGGGATTTCTGCTGGTGCTGCTGTGAGACAGTCCCTGGCAGGCGGTGCTATTCTTCTCCATTGTCTTTTCTGAGAGGGGACAGCTATGGTCCAGTTCACCCATCCAGCATCAAGCTGCGATTAAGGAGATGTTGAACATCCAAAGTGAGCAAAAGCAGAAGCCAGCATATTAAAAATTATTTTCTGCAAGGCTGTGCAGAGCTCACTTCAGAGCTTAGTGACAGAAAATCTCCCAGGGAGCTCTTACCTGCAAGAGCACTGTCTGAGCTAACAAGCTGGGGGATGAAATGCTGTGGTTATTGTAAGGAAGTTGCATGATGCTGTCCAGCAGCTGCTGTTGCGCTGGATCATAAAGTTGGTCACTATGAAGGGACTCAGGGCTCCTAGGCTGTGCTGAGGCCAGGGAGGACTCTGAATGTCTGTTCTTGTGTTGTGCTTCATCAGCAATTCATGCTGCAATGGGTACATTGCTGTGATGCTTCAAAGGCTTAGCAGATCACCACAGATTGCACCATTATGTATGGTACCTTTCTACTGGTATCGTGGTATTGGAAGGCCAGTCGTATTGGCAGCTGTAGGAGCTCTGGGCTGTTTTGCTCCAGTACCCACTATGAAAATCTTTAATCCAATCATTTTGGGAGACCCTCCCCCACTTTCCTCTCTGCTACTCCAGTTTACAGACTGTATTAGTGGGACAGGAGACCAGAAATATTTTCTATAAGCTGCAGATTACATTTGGGGGATGGTGAAAACACATTTGGGAAGCTGACAGACAGGGAAGGGAGGTGGACATCCCACCTGGAGGCTGATGAGTGTTGTTAGCTTCCCGGTGCTGCATGCCTAGTTTCTCACGGCCTTTGTGAGGCCAGGGAAGGGAACCTGGAGCACACCTGCTACGAGTGGTTTGCTGAACTGGAGAACACTTTACATGGTCAAGGAGGAGGCTTTGATGAAGGGTTGCAGTTATGCATAATCAGGGAGACAGAGCTGCCCCTTTGTGTTTTACATTGCCTCTGCAGACAGCATGTGCTTTTACATAAGGCTTCATCCAGGGTTACTGCACATCTCTAATTCGTGTGAATGTGCAGCATAGTGGTGCATGGATTTTATCAAGATTCATATGTCCATTTTATTATGTTTTTTTGTGGGGAATTTTACTGTACTGCGTAGCTGGATTTTATTACCTTCACTGTGTGTGTTTTATGGCAGTGATGCCAAGCATTTCAATGAATCGTGCAAGACTCAGATCCATGAATGCAAAGACATCTTCAATGATTTTTTCTTAAACAACAGTAAATACAGTAAACTGAACATTTTGGACAATAATTGTCTTTTACTGAGTGTACATACTACTATGCAAACTTAATAGCTATTAAAAAACCCTGCAATTAGACAAACAGTTGCATGCAAGCAGTCTTTGTTTCAAGGGCTTAGGTGCAGCTTCAGTATGGCTATTTGTCTGTCCATTATCAACATCTTTCACACAATGATGATTTTCTCAGGCATGTCTCCTCTTTTCATCAGGTTGGTGTTGAGAGAGATTTTAAAAAATACTGAAAAAAATGAGAAGAGATTATTTGCCAAATAATTTTGCTCAAGCAGTACAGTTATGTTTTCATCCTTGTTCTGGAGTTGCATTCCCGCAGGTCCACCACCCTTCTCTGAGGTTGGGACAGCTTTAACTCCTCTGGGCTTCCGTGATGCTGCCCTCCCCAGCAGTATATTTCTGGCATTTTCCTCCCTGTGCCAGCATTAGCCCTCATGGTTTCACATGGTCGCATCTGTGAAGGAAGCCTGCAGATCTGGCTGAAAGCCAGTCGCAGATTTCTGGTGGGATGAGGAACTGATAAGATGTTTCCACAGCCGGTTCTTGTGGGATCTCCAGGCTCACAGGGCTGAACAGTTGTTCACAGTCAGGGATTACTGGGGCAGTCTGGTGAGAGGACGAATAAGTACCTACGAACTGTGGTTGCTGGTGCTTGCCAATACATGTCTTACTGAGAGCTGGTAGGAGTGGAGAGATCATCCGCTACTGAGAGCTGGTAGGAGCAAAGAAACTGTCTCCGCAAAGCTGCTCTCTTGGAGTGATCTCTGAGCCAAAATAGAGCACCACCTTTGTCTGAAACTCCTTTCTGCAATTCAATGATCTGCAAAGCAAAGAGCTTTGTGATGGGGTCCTGGGTTAGGGTGGGAAAGCTTTAAAATCTTTTTTGGTTTTAAACTGAGTCCTTACAGAGTGTGGGCCAGGTGATTTACCTTGTGGTTGGCTCCCAATGGGGCATGTCAATGGCACAATGTGCCAGACACATGATTCCAGGATTTTTTCTCTTTCTGGCCCACCAATAAAAGTGTCACCAGTTTGAAACCATCTCCTCATTAAACCATTTGGCACCTCTGTCTTGGGCGGAGGTGGAACTTGGCCAGCTGGCAGGAAAGGCAGCTGTAAGCAGCACAGGAGGGACAACACAAAAGTACCGAGTGGGATGCACAACCACACAGCACATTGGGGCACACTGAGCTGTTTAGAGAAGAAAAACAGGGCACAGAAATCTGGAAACTCCCTGGAAGGAATGCCATTTTGGCCAACATATCAGCAAGGTCTCAAAAAGTAAAAGAAGATTGAGCGATATAGCATTCCCACGGTGCTACACAAATTATCTTATTGCTCAGACCTCTGTATGGCTCTATTGTAAACGCATCATATAATGTTCAGTAGGTGTGATCCCCTCTGTGGCCTCTGGCTCCAGCTAGGGTTTGATGTAGACTTTCAGCTCCACCTGGCTCATCTAACTGAGGAGATTTTGTATTTCAGGGAATCCACACATGAGAGTGAGTGACTCTCTTCTTTAAAAACAAAACAAAACCAATTCCATGTTGTCTGCAAAGCCTGTAAACTTCTCCAGAGATCCTAATGTCCTTGATTTTACAGTGCAGCCAGTTCTCCTGGTGCTGAGGTGGGTCCCTGTTCTATCCTCTTTTCTGGCCTCCCTGTAATGGGAGGCCACTTGTAGATGGGACTTCAGGTGGGTCTACATGCACTGCTCTCCCTAGAGATCAATAGTCCTGAGCAAAGGAACTTACTGAAGCAGAGGGAAAGACAGCTCCGTAAACCCTAGAAAGCCACAAGTAAGTGACTCCTGGGGGCTGGAAACACAAAGGAAACAGATGGTTGTGCACTGACACTCAACAGGGAGGTGAGAGCAAGCCTGGTTGACCACGGAGCAGTAGAGGGTGGCCAAGGAGGCTGGCAATGCAGGATAATGGTGGAGACACCAGGCAGGCAAATGACCTTTGTTTTGACCCAGGTTTTCAGCCACTTTTTTTTGTTGCAGGTGAACTCATCTCACTTCCTTCTAAAGTGAGTTTCATGACACTTATGAAACTGCCAAGGAATAAGTGAAGTAGGAAACAAGGCACCCTGACGTGAAATAATTTGAGTGAGGTCAAAATACATTTGAGTTTCATCAGCCCCTGCCAATTAAATATTTCTCAGGCAAGGGGCTTTCCACAGTAGGAACCAAACCTCACTCTCCACAGGCTGCATTTCATCACTCCTTCAGCTTCCCAGCTTCTGAATACCCTATAGCTCTTCCTGGAGCTGTGAGAAACTCTTCAGGAGCCAGCATTTTGTCAAAGGTATCTGGTGGAGGCTGGGTCCCTTGCAGGGATGCACAAAATGATGGAAAGGAGAATCTTCCTGCAGAAGACTTGGCTTCAGTGCAGAGAGGGAGAGGACATGAGACAGGATCAAACCCATCTAGCAGAGCTGTGGACCAAGAGAAGTGCATGCCCTGTCTATGGACAAGACTATGACTTCAGTCATGCCTCCACATCCATCTCTGCTTGCTGTATGGTGGGCAGAAGCACAATTCAAAGGAGAGCAAGAACTACTCAATGTTAACTTACCCAGGCATGCAAATTACTCAAAAGGGCAGAAAGGAGCACAGACGATGGCTCTGCTCTCTTTGGGAGTGACTGCCACAGAACAATGTCTCCCCACAAGCAAGAGGGAAGCGTTGGTTGCTCTCCTCAGGAGGACTGCGGTGCCATCCCCCTTGGCTATTTAGCACCAGAGCAGTCTGCCCATAAATTACAGCCCAGCCCAAATCTTCCACAATGTCATCACTGCCATGGCAGTCCTGCTGGTCCACTGCTGCACAGATGCTTCAAAATCTGAGCTCCCACCACAGCCGACCCCACAGCCGACCCACATCAGCTCAGGCAGCGGCAAGGAAGAATTAGGCCTTCTTTTCCCTTGTACTTTGGAGTCTGTAAGGATTCACTTGACCAAAGTATTTTTATTTCTGCTCCACCCCTATTTTTCTAGAGGTTGGTATCTTTTTTTCTCCTTTGAGCCCATCCAGCCTTTTCCTTATTCTGAGCTTTTGTTTTCTCTCTTCACACTCCCACAGTTGAGGCCAGACCTGCTGAGACAGTGACTTTTGCTTTGACAATATGGTTTGCTTTTTATTTAAGACTCAGTGTTATGGGTCAATGCTAGTACACCCAAGATGATAAAGGCTCTGTTCTGAGATTACAGCATAGAGCTGCAATGTCCAATTGAGGTTGCACAAAAGGCCATCAAGTTTGTGGTTTTATCTTGTTTTGCACTGGTTAAAGGGCAGTTTTTTTTCTGTTTTGTGAGAAGCTAGCAAAGCTACAAGTTTGACAGGTTCACTTTTCATGTAAAATGTTTTTCTGCAGCTCCAGTAAGACATTGCAATGCATTAGCTAATGCAACACAAGTTCTTCCAAGAAGTTTGCAGGGGTCAGGCGATTAACCTGTGTATTGTATAGAACATTTAAAGACACTGTGGTCTGAGGCTTCATAAAATCATAAAAATACCACTCAGCTGTGAGCCACAGCTTGTAGCACAATGCTGAAACTGATGCATTAGAAATGGGAGGAAACAGAGTGAAATTTCCCCTTCTGATCTGCACAGCCAATAAAAGCTCCACAGCACAGCCTCCTACTGCATTTTCCACAGACAGAGCTCATGTTGGGCCAAGTTCAGCATGTTTGCAGAAGGCAGAAGTTGTCCTGCTGAGTCCTGCTCCACTTATGCCACCCAGTTGGAAGAAATCATACCCATGCTCAATAGCAAGAAACGAGTCCTTCCAGCCTCTACACTGGCAAAGGCACAGGGGCTGGACCTGGTGAGGCACTCACAAGGTCTCCTACCAGCCAGGAAGGCTGCATGTCCTTCTCTCCTGCCTTCTGCAACAGAGGAGGAACAACCAGTAGCAAGCAGTTGCAGGGGTTGGCTTTGCATCCCAAGCTCACTGAGCCTTTAACCCTCTCATACTCTCACCAGCATCATCCTACTAAACTGAAGTCTGCTAAGCCATCACCCGAGGGGACTTAATAACAGCCTTCCAGTATCTGAAGGGGGGCTACAGGAGAGATGGGGAGGCACTCTGCATCAGGGAGTGTAGTGAGAGGTCAAGGGGTAATGGGTATAAGCTGAAAGAGGGCAGATTTAGACTAGACATTAGGAAGAAATTTTCCACTGTGAGGGTGGTGAGGCACCAGAACAGGTTGCCCAGGGAAGCTGTGGATGCCCCATCCCTGGAGGGGTTCAAGGCCAGGCTGGATGAGGCTTTGAGCAACCTGGGCTAGTGGAGGGTGTCCCTGCCCATGGCAGGGGGGTTGGAACTTGATGATCTTTAAGGTCCTTTCCAACCCAAACCATTCTATGATTCTGTGATCATCTCCCTTATGATCTCCGTGCATCTTCTTCCACCCGATCAGGAGGTGTATTTGCACTACACTTCACTGGAGNTGATCTTTAAGGTCCTTTGCAACCCAAACCATTTTATGATTCTGTGATCATCTCCCTTATGATCTCCGTTCATCCTCTTCCACCTGATCAGGAGGTGCATTTGCACTGCACTTCACTTTCCCAGCAAGGCTGGGGTTACCTCCAGCTTCCTCACAAACAAGGTTTAGCCTGTTTAACTAAAACACAGATTTGCTTACTTAAGGAGGAAAATAAAGAAAATGGAAGAGAGACTGCATCATACGACAAAAAGCAGTTTCCACCAAGTTCAATTTCCCATAGCATCCATTTTCCTCAGGGGGTCCCAGCCAGGCCAGCAGGCATGTTTCTTACTTCCTTGTTGCCGAGTGAGTCTCTGTATCATGGCTTTTTCTGGGGGATGCAAGCAAGCTCTGCAGAGGCTCCAAGCTGGTGGGAAGCCAGATAGCCAAACTCACTCAATCACCCTGTTTTTTTAATCTCTGACCCATCTCAGCATCACAATTTTCAAGGGCTTTGGGCTTCCAAACTTCCCTGTGCCGCACAGTTTACCGAATGCCTGGCTGCAACAGCTGCTGGAGGCCAGAGGTGGCAAATGAGGTAACGTGCTGGAAGCTGGGAAGGGCCGATGGCAGGCAAAGGGCTCCATGGCACCTAGTCCCATTAGGAGCGCTGAGGGATGCCACTGTGGCCAGGGGACCATTGCCAGAAGTAGGACTGCAAGGCTCGTTGCTTTGCAGTCCAGACATATGGTTGCTATCAAGAGTAGGGCGGTGTAAATAAATGTTCCACTTCCTAAACCAGAAGAAAAAAAAAATGGGAAGAAAAAAAGTTTATTCAGATCTGGATGAAACAATTTTTTTTTTGCTAGCCAAATGAAAAGTGGAGAAAAGCACAGTATCAGACTGCAAGAAACATTTTAGTGCCTTTTGGGTAAGGTCCAGCAAGACAGATATTTTCCACCTGTAAATAATTCAGGAGAAGAAAAAAGCCATAGCAACTCGTTTTTTCCAGCAAGACCATCAAGTCAATTAGGAGAAGCTGGATAGTCTTGTAGCCCAAGAATAGGGAAGAGTAGAATGTCGAGTCAGAAGAGTAACTCCCATCAGCATTCTGGCATCTTCATGGGTGTTGTGCATCCAAACAGTTTTCCACCATCTCCTTGGCATGGTCAGAAGTGACTGTGCTGGACACAAGTGCAGAAGTCCACCTACAATGAGTAGGTTCCAGGACTGAGCCCTAAATCATAATTTAAAACTCCTTGTCCCTCTTTTTTTTCCCCAGTAGTGAATATTCAACCTTTCTGCCATTTCCAGATGTCAGGCTGGATGATTATATTCTCCCTGTGTTAAAGCCTTCGTCTCCTTTCCCTAGAACAGAACCGCTGTGGATCTCACCCCAAAGCCTGTTCTTGTAATCTCTCAGCTGAGCCACTGTGAACATGGGGCTTTTACGTGCTCTGGTACCATCTTCCAGCCTCTTCTGGTGAAACTGGATCTAGTGTGACAGGCTCATCCTGGATTCAGAGAAGCAAGATGCCTGTGAGGAGGAAATATATTTTATAAACCTTTATTTTTTCTTCTGTAGTATTCTATCACACCTATTAGTTCCTGTGTATCAGGATGATTTTAATAAATTTGAATCACCACGTGATGTGTGTCCTCACCACCCGAAAACACGTTTTCTGAAAAAAAAACCATGATAAAATAAAAAGACAGGAATGTGTTTCAGTCAATAAATAGAAATGTATTGTAAGTGCTGCTGGGTATATTTACAAAATGGTTTTATATGGCAAATAAAATTTTCTTATTTACTGTGGTGGCATATATACCTAGTATGAGAGATGAGCTACACCAAGTATGAAAATACTTGCATTTGATTTTTGCCTGTTGACTTACTTTTTAAAATAAGAGAACAAAGAACAAAACGTTGAAAAAAAAAGCCTTGATATTATTGACTTGCAAATAAAAAGGATGCTTCTATCAGCAGAGCTCAGGAATTTCAGGTAAATAGAGACCCTTTGCAACAATGGAGACACAGAAAAAGTCCAAATTTCTAGAAAGCCTGAAAAAATGAGCGCAGAGTCCTTAGATATACCCAGTAAGATGCACTAGAAACAATATGATACAAAGGACCAGCAGAAATTGAACCCATTACCTGTAGATCTACAGTAGATTTGCCATATTTCCCTAGCATTGCATGCTTTGAAACAAAGTTACTTCATCTGAAGCAGTGGTCAGAGAAAGGATTTTGAAAGAATGAAGTTCAATTGTAAAAGTCCATTTTAAACTTTACTCTTCAAACTGTTTCATTGCTCCTTCTGAGAAAAAAAAAAATCAACATACAGCTTTATGTTCAGGGTGTTGGGGTTTTTTGAAACCAAACTTCAGGGGAAAAAATTGTTTTCACTCTTAAAATATTCCAGGGTTGTTCTGGCATCAGGCACCTCTAACCCAAGGAAGAGAAAAGTCATTATTCCTCCTTTGCTGATTGGGAAATCTGAGAATGGAAAGATCCTGTGTGCAACTTATTTTCTCTCTAAAACTGGTGGAAACCCTAGATTTCCATGGATGACTGAAGTCACTGGCCAGCAACACAGTGAAGGAAAGAAAAAGAGCCAAACTCAGAGTGCTGTTTCTCCGTTTGTTTCTGTAGCTACAAAACCCATTCCTTTTTCTCCATTCCAGTGCTATCCCTTTATGTGATAAATAACTGGAACTTCTTTTGGGGTTTGTTTGGGTTTTTTTTCCCTTTTTTTGATGTCTTATCTTTAACCATCAGGAACTCTTGTCCTTTGGGTCAAGTCCTGTACCACTGGAACCAATGACTGTTTTGTCACCGAGAGAAAACTTCATGGGTGTCAGGCTGAGACTCAAAACCAAATAGATACCAAAGGAAGGGCAAGGGTTAAAACAAATAAAAGTGGTGTGAGTTGTGTTATATGGTGAGTGAATCATATGGATTATGGACTGAGGACTACATAATTAAACATGTAAGGTATCAAGGTAAAGTACCAGAATACATAAAGAGGATAATTTCTTTAGTCAGCAAATGGGCAATAACAGGAAAGAATTTTTGTCTTGGGATAGCGAGCAGTTGTATAAACATATGATGCAAAGGCTTTTTCAAATAGACATAACATTGCCATATGTTCCATCAAAAAACTGCAGAGGGACTTAGAAAAATCAGAATGATTTAAGAGGGACTATACACATCTCTGCCACCACTTGGCTAGCTGAGCACAGGCAGCCAAAGGTAAGGAGAGTCGTTAAACAAGGACATGGTAAGAGACCCGAGTGTGCCCCAGAGATTCTTGCACTGAGATAATGAAAGCTCTCAAATGTCACCACAGAACTGCAGCTCTCCTTAAAACATGGCAGAGAGACTGTGCTTTCTCTAGGTGCTAGGAGCTGACATTGCATATGGGATAGCTCTTCCCGACGGACACAACAAGCCCATTAAAGTGGCTGGCTATGATTGGAATTATAGTTATTGCAGCACCTGAGACACACCGAGGCGCGAACTGATTTGCAGAAAGGAGAGATGATGGGTTGAAGGTCCAGGGAACAAATGTACTGTGTTTGCTGAATTTTGACATATAAGCAAAAACAAAGGAGAGAGCCAAAAGGATACGCTTACACTTCTCATTCCCTTTAGAAGCTTGCATTCTGGCATTAAGAAAAGGGACACACGCATGGTCCCCTACCCTCAGGAGAAAAGCTGTCATGCAGCCCTTGAGTGGATTTCCCAAGCTCCCACCTAAAACGACAAAGAATTTCCCCTGTGGGAAGGCTGCTCCCAGACACCTCTCCTTGGAGGACAAGAACTGAGGATCCAAATGTCCTCGCTCTCTGAAGCAGGTCAAATCCGGCTACAGGGTGATATCAAAAAACTCTGTCTGAATCAAGGCCTGGCTTTGGATATTACCTCTCAGGCACAAATCCTCATCTATACCAGTCGATAGCATACTCCATTATCTAAAATCTAGGTCCTCTGATTGATTCTTCTCTAACAGACGTGAGGATGTGGCTTCCCAAGTCCTTGGGACTAATTTTATGTTTCAGAGGAACTATCAAAATAAAAAAAGAGAAAATTCAGGATTTTCTTCATTTCCTGACCATATATTATGCCTGTAAAGACCAGTTTAGTTAACAGGTGGCACTGACAGATCGTGCTTTGAAGACAGCTGCAAAAGAAACAGTCTGCAGCACTGAACAAAAGTTACCCATTTGGGGAACAATTTTTTCCCCCTGTATTGAAACATTAATTGATTCTTTTATATTCAGAAGCTATTTTCACTTATCACAGACACTTAACAGAAAAATAAAAAAGAAATAATAAGGAGTTTTGGTGTAAAAACACATTTCACCATAAAACAGGTTGATTAACTTGCAGACTTTAAAAAATTAATGTCCAAAGGAAGGAACTGCTGACTGGTTAAATTAGATCTACTTATTACAGCACTGTAACAGAAACTAAATTAATTTTAAGCTTCAGAATTAAAATTTTATTTTTAATTTTTGTGGGTTGTGGAGTTGGATGGACTGGATTCTTGGGAAATTAAAAGTCCTCTATTTATCATAGGCCAGATGAAGTAGAGCCAGCCATAAAGCAGGTTTTTCTCATACGCTGAAATCTCTTGGAAGTTAACATAGAAGACCTATCAGGAATTTTAGTTCAGCTATAGACATTTTCATGATAGTGCAACCTCACAAATAAGAAGCCATCTCGGATGTAAACACTTTGAACCAAGATCACAGAAAAACCTACAAGTCATTCTGAAGTTATGGATAAGATAATAGAATCATAGAATCATAGAATGGTTTGGGTTGGAAGGGACCTTAAAGATCATCAAGTTCCAACCCCCCTGCCATGGGCAGGACACCCTCCACTAGCCCAGGTTGCTCAAAGCCTCATCCAGCCTGGCCTTGAACACCTCCAGGGATGGGGCATCCACAGCTTCCCTGGGCAACCTGTTCCAGTGCCTCACCACCCTCACAGTGAAAAATTTCTTCCTAATGTCTAGTCTAAATCTA
>VZTO01002948.1:0-13383 GCA_013400615.1 Syrrhaptes paradoxus | reverse complement strand
ACTTGCTGGGGGTTTACTCCATCCCACTGTCCATGTCTCCGACAAAGATGTTAAACAACACTGGTCCCAATACTGACCCCTGCGGAACACCACTTGTCACAGGTCTACATTTGGACATTGAGCCATTGACCACAACTCCTTGAGTGCAGCCATCTAGTCAATGCCTTATCCAGCGAGTGGTCCTTCCGTCAGATCCATGTCCCTCCAACTTAGAGGCAAGAATGCCATGTTGGACTGTATCAAAGGCTTTGCACAAGTCCAGGTAGATAATGTCTGTTGCCCTTCCTCTATCCACCAGCACCGTGGCTCTGTCGTAGAAGGCCACCAAATTAATCAGGCACAATTTTCCTTTGGTAAAGCTGTGTTTGTTGTCATCAATAACCTGCTTGTTATCCATGTGCCTTAGCACAGATTCCAGGAGGATTTGCTCCATGATCTTGCCAGGCACCTCCAGCATCTATATGTGGATAAGAAAAAAATCTCATCTTTGGAGACTGTGTGCAAACAACAAAGAAAAAGGTCTGTTCTGGTATAAACACTTGGAAATACCAGGTTACTTCCTTCATAATTTCTTGACAAATTTTAAGTGAGCAAAAGAGTTTTACCTAGGATATCCATTAAGCAAAGGGTGATAGAAGGTTACATGAAGCTATGACAAATGGTTTCTCTATAGGGACAGGTTCCATCTTCTGCTTTCACTTAGAGCAGACCATGGCCACCTCCTTGGGAAAGGTCAGTGAAGGAAGGGAGGGGTTTCAACATAAACTCAGTGAGTAAACAAAAAACAACGTGAGTGAATAAAACCCAAAAAACATAAAACCCCAAAACCCCAAATCCACACCAACGTGACTGAGCAAAAAAGTGAGTGAACATAAAATCCAGGGCCCAGACAAGAAAACACATCGCCAAAACAACAAGACCTAAATTATTTCTGATGTCTTTGATCTTTCCTACCTTCTCCCTGCATTAAGGTAAAGCTTTTGTAGCTTTTAATCTTTCATCTGAAAGGCATTTCTTTTGTTATAGAGATGTTATGATGTTTATGAGGATGTATTATTTCAGGGCTGTGTGGAGTGGATGCCAAGTGGACTCTGTAGGAGAACAGCCTCAATGACCAAGGAGCCCTTTTGACTCCTTTGCGTAAGGACACTCACCTCCACTGGCTCTCCAAGCAAAACAGAGACATTAAATGCTGGGTCTTGAGCCTTTGTTGTGACTCTGCCTCTGAAACTTCCCTAGATTTTTTTCTCTTAATTAATCTTTGAAGAGGTCCTGAGAGCTCCCAAATGCACAGCCTAAGGAGAGGCAGGAACTCCCTTTCCTCCCCCATCAGACTCTGGAAGAAGGGTACCTGTTACACCTGCTCCAAACCCTGTGCATGAACTACCATCACAGGAGTTAGAGCACTTCTTATACCCATTTAATCCTTAGTCTTCTGCTGGCAGCACCATTGGCACCACTGAGTGACAGCTACAGCATGTCATTTAAATACTTGTATGGGGATTAGAACGAGGTCAGGTACTTGCTTCTGTAGTGATCGCCTAATATTAACAATAATTAAACGGTCACTATCTAATCAGGGCTGGATCCAACCCTGTGACTGACAGATTTTTAATTGCTAGTCTCTTAAGTCATTCAGTTCTTCTCCCTCACTGGGAGGTGCTACCTTCAGCTCTTACTGTGATGGATAAGGGCAAATTCTACACTGATAAAATAAGTCTGTTGATGTAGACATCTGAGATGTTACTTTGTCTCTTTGATTTGGGGGGATTTTTTTTTTCAAGTGAGAATGAAGGAGATAAGATTATTGAAAGAATATATTTTCAAAAGAAAAATAAAATATCTGTGTGCATACAGCTTTCTTTGAAATTATACTGTTCTCTTCTATTTTACTGCAAAAATAAAGAACATAAGAATGCAGGAACAGTCTATCATGCCTCACCTCTTTTGCTTTCCAGTTTCTATTTGCTCCTTTATTTTCCATACTTTAAAATCTCATTTGGCATTCTCTTGAGAAGGAGAGCACAAGATTAAAATCTAACGATTGTAATGAGAATGGGTTACGTTTGTGCCATTTCCCATTTTCATTACAATCTTTGTGGCAAGAGTAATGTAACAGAATTTTTAATGTCTTATATATTGCATGAGCATTTTTTTTCCCAGCAAGCTCCTGCTACATTTCAATGGATGATGCTGTTGCAGAGCACTGCAACTTTGATCTTTTTATAGCTTGCACTACGATCACATTAGCTACTTCACCCACTTCCCCAAAGTGGAAAATATTTTGATACAGCTTGCTGTTACAAAAGCCAGTCATCTACAGATGCTATACATACCTAGAAAATTGTTTTCTTCCAAATCCCAACTGTGGCTGAGTACAAGATACTGACATCACCAAAGCTGTGTGTTTCTCTGAGTGGTGCTATAGGAATTGTAGTTTGCAGAATCTGAGCAGAAGAATATTTCATTTCTTAAAATGTAGGGACAGCTCTTGGACAAAATTGTGCTTTGTGTGTTTGGCATGGTGCTGAACGCAAGCGGACCGATTTCCCAAAACATATGAACCTCCCTATAAATCTTCCCATGGTGATCAACAACTGAGGAAAAGAAGGGTGGTGGATCAGGACAAAATCTCAGTAAACAAGGGATCAAGATGGGTTCAGCGAGAGAGCTGATGGCCAAGATATGCTATAGAAGCAGCAGGCACAAGCCAGCAGTTTGTCTGGATTTGTCAATAGAAGCGGTTAACACAAGTGATTCTTAACACAGGAGACCAACAGGGGAAAGAGAAGAGTGCTGAGATTCTAGCTCAAGGGCAACATCCCTGAGGGGGTCTGCACAGACTTGGTAAGACCAGCAAGACTTCAAAGCCACAGCTAAGGGAGGCTTCTACCTCAAATTCATTTCCTACCAAAACGAGGCAAAAAGAGAATTATGGCATTGACAAAAAGCTGAAAAATCCTCAGGCCTTCAGATCATGATGGGCTGCAGTCACAACAGCCTCAGACTAAGGGGGTGGTGGAGAACCAAGCTTCTGGAGCACCAAAGAAAGAGCAAGCACAAGGGGTATGGATTAGCACTGATTTGACTGGATGTTGGTGGCTCTGCCCCTCGATGACTGGAAACACTTCCCTTTTAGACTATGCAGCCTGGTGAGAAAGAGAGAGAAGATACCAGGGAAAGGAATAGGCTTTAATTTGAGCATAAATTTAAGCTTGGGCCAGTACTACATATTCTATGGATGTGTAGATCTTGTAGACTAATACAGACTAACACCACTGAACTTCAAAAAAAAAATAAATTTCAAGAGTCACATCTCCTTGCAAGATCAGATGAGAATACACTGTCAGCATATCTCTGTGAGACAGCGTCCGTCTGACAGATTCTTGGTTAAGAAGCTTTATTTCCTCAATGCATCGAGGAATCCGACATCCTTCAGATCAATGCCTATGGAGGAGATATCCACAGCTTGGCAAGGCAATGGGTGAGGGTGAATGACATCCTCATTATGATAACTTTCAACAGACAAGTTTCTGATTTTGCAGATTTTGAAAACTCTGGATAAAGCCATTCATTAAAAGATGCACAAGGCTAAATTTTACACTTTACTGACTGGAGTTGAGTTTTAACCCTGTCACTTGTCTTTGCAACTTCTGATGCACTTAATATAACCTGGGCACATCTACACTAAGGCTCGATTTTTTTTCCTTTGGGTCCAAATGTAACACTGTAGACCCTGAGGATAAAACCAATAGAGCCCTTTGGAGGGAAAATGTTCATCCTCTTTATCAGAGTGGCTTTCCCCATGGCTTTCACTTCAGCGAGAAGAGTATCTTGGATAATTGCTCTTTCCACAGAGGATCAATACTGTGTAATTAATCAAGATGAAATCAGTCTTTGCACTTCTCCAGGTTTCATCCTTGAGACATATTCTCAGATTCACTGTCTCCTGGAGATAGCAACACTCTCCTACTGCACTACCCCAAAACACCCTGGAGGCAAAAATATCACAATCCAGCTGTCCAGAGCCTAGCCTGACATATCTTAATAGAAGAAAAGAGACAAGAAGGCCCAGATGCCTCTTTATTAGGACTGTCCTCTCTGCAGAGACAACAAGCCCTCAAAATCTACCACAGTCAGCGTAACGTTTGCATCAAGGGACCTTTTTTCCCTCCCAGGAAACATGCCACCAAACTTGCAGTGATTACAAAGCAGAAGCACGCACTATAGAAATACACCTAGCAGAACCCCAGGTCGGAGTGAGAATAATTCAGCTAACATTTCTGCAGTTTGCAAAGTTTGCTTAGCTGTGATTGATCACATGCATCTCACATTCCTGTTTAACTGCTGTTACAGGGTGAGCGTATTTTTAATCCACTGCCTGCTATGAAACAGCATAGGAAGTCATTTTAAAAACACACTTTCTAGGAAGAATCAAAATATGAAAATTTAATATTAAAGTCATTTTCATCTCTAGCAGGTCAGATTTTTATTTCTTTTTTCAAATTTCAAAATGCCAGAGGGGAAGAACAAATGAAAAGACTATTGAATCAGTTCTAATGGATTTAAGACAAAATGAAACATTTCAAGCAGTTCATTTGACCTGGAAACCTTCCCCTTTTAATATATATACTTCTATGTTTCATCCTAATTTGGGCTAAAAAGGTTGGAATTTGTCACAGTCAAATTTCAATCATGCCCGCTTACGTTTAAGATTCTTCTTGCCTGCCAGGCTCTCTATCCCTCTCTGCTAAGCATAATCAAGACAAAATGCCTCCTAAAAAGATTGCTGGACATTCTGGCATCACTGAAATTAAGCAGCTGGTGAAGACAATTATAAATAATACATACAGTTGTGTTTATTACAGAAGGATTTTAAAAGAATGACTGGAATTTTCCATTGGTTTGGGTAAGCAATGAAGATGTTTTAGTAGACCTGAGCTGAGAAACAGCATTGGCCCAAATGATCGTACATTCATTCGATTTACATTAAATGGAAGAATAAACAAAAGTAAGACTAGAACTAATGTTCTCCATTTCAAAAGGGCAAGCTCTGATGGACTAAGTGCTCCGTGCTCCCTAGCCATCAAAGTCAACACACTGCATATCTCTAGGCCTTGGACAGGGAAGAGGCCGAAGGATTCTTCGAATCACTGATGCTAATAAGATCTCTAAGCTGTATTCCTAGCAAGAGGCAGGAAAAAGGATCTATGCTCCTGTTTGATAAAGAGCCACTGAAATAGCCTCTAGCTCAAACTTTAATAAGAGTAATGACATTGAACAGAAGGGCAAAGAGAAGACAGATAATGGGAATGTGGTTTTACCCCATTGGAAACAACAGCAAAAATCCAAGACCGTAGTTGTCTCCAGTTGGGAGAAACTGGATAATCTCATTAAAAATTCAGAAGAAACTGGCACGTGAAACTACAGGAGCAGTCACAGGTATTCATGGCAATCTTATCAGCTCAAGGGATTCAAAAAGAGCAGATGCAGTACCTACAGTTAAGAGGGAGAAGAAAAAAGATCTGACAATTACAAGTTAGTCTGACCTCAAACGTCTCAAGAGTTTGGAACAAATTTTGAAAGAAAGAAGTAATTTAAGTCATGAGGATAAACTAGAAACTGTCTGAAAATAGTACCAAAGAGTTTGGGTCTGCTAGCAGTAGGCTGTTTTAGACTAACTTGATAGGATTGTTAAAAGATAAATGATTTTCTAGACAAAGGAAATGTGGTAGGTATAATTTATCTGGGCTTCAGCAAAGCATTTAATAAGGCGCCAGATGGGAAATCATTTCTTAAACTAGAGAAAACAAGGATGCACAGAGGAATTGCTGAGTGGGAGCCTGCTGAAAGGGAGACTACCATTGCCAATACTGAAAAGAAACCTGTTGGGCTGAAGGAGACACATGAATGAATTTTCTCCAGGATCAGTTTTGGGATCTTTCTTCTTTTTTCTGTTTCCCAGTGGCCTGGATATAAATAGGGAGAGTGCTTACTTTTGGGATCCTGAGTGGCATACTAATGATTATCTATAGCTAAAATAAAGTGTTCATATGGAAGAGGATCAAGGCAGCAGACAGAAAGAATAGATTAATTTGAGGAATAAAATAAAAGAGTAATTCAGTAATACACAACACAAGTTCATGCATTGAGGGACTGATATCATAGCTGCTGTAAACTGCTCTCATCTGCTGAAAATGACTGAGAGGAGGTTAAGCTGGTAAAGCAGCTAATGCAAGCATGAATGACTCTATGCTGCCAATGGGACCCCACCCTGCAAAGGCAAAATCCAGCCCATGACAGGCAAGATAGTCCCAGTAGGAACAAGAAAGTATTAAGATAACTGTATGAAGTAGTGCCGGGACAAGATCTGAATACTGTCTACTCCTCTGGCTACACACGTTAAAAAAACAGAAGTTCAAACTGAAATTGATGTAGAGAAGGCTACTAAAATACTTGGGAAACAGACAGTTACTAGAGAAGCTGGAGCTTGGCATATTCAACTGTGAAAACAAAGTCCTACAGAACTGCCCTCTATGGATACAAAGCATGTAAATACCTGTTATAGGAAAAAAATAAGTCTGCTTGAGCCATCCACTGGGTGCAAACAACTGGACAGAAACTGGCCTCCAATAAATTTAGAAAATTTAAAAATTAGAAAAATTAGGAAAAAGGTTTCTAACACAGTCACATCATTTCAAATGGAAGAACAGGTTCAACACATTAAGCTGATGACTCTTTTCAGTGACAGAGATTGGTCCCCATATGACAGGATTTATGTGACAAAGTCCCTGCATAGCATGGTGATTCCTAACCCTCTGTGAGACTGACATTCCTGTTTCCAGCTACATTTGAAACAAAGAACTCTTTCCCTCTCCTCCCGAGAAGGATTACAGTTCTGTATATACACAGTCGTGAAAACTATAATGTGCAGTACATTCTCCTTGTGATTGAGAAAGGAGCAGCAGGACAGTACAGACGGTGCGGGGCAAGGTCACTGTGAAGGACAGAGAAGAGGTTGCAGAGATGGCAGTGTCGGGTGACATTGGCTGAAGTGGTGTTTACCATTATTATTATTATCTCTGCTCATGAGCCCTCAGCACTGCAAGGAGTAAAATGCAAGTTATGGATGGTCCTATGGAAAACTATTGAAAAAAAAAATTATTAACGACATTATTATCCCTTTAAAGCATAAGTACCTTGTTTTTTTCAGATGCTAGATTTTAAATAGCCTGAAACATAAGCAGGAATGACATTTGATGTCATGAATATTGGAAACATCCATAAAATATGTTGGCTAGATGGCTGGAGGAGAAAATTGGTGTAGAAGTGACAAAACAGCATGGAAACAATCCTGCTGTTAGCAAGGAGGAAAGAAGAGGTAATAAAATTGGGAAGCCAATTAGGCAGGAAAAGGGCACACAAATGCTGTGGGAGAAGGAAAGCATAAGCAGAAAAAAAAAAAGCAGTAAATGGGATACTACAGAAACATCCAAGGTAATTCTGCCACAAAATTCCTAATCAGCTCCCATGGGTGCTCTTGGGGAACCTTAGGGGGAACCTGTCAGGTGAGTGGAGTCAGTGGAGGTTTGCAGATAACTCAGCTGTGACTCTTCTCCCCACTGGTGATTTCAGCTGAGATGCCAGGCTGGTGTCTGAGTTACAGGTAGGAATCCACTTCTGCTGGTGTTACTACAGGGTAGTTACCTTTAGCAGAGGGACAGGACAAGTAGCTGGGGAGGAAGAGGTAAAGAGAGAGATGTTTAAGCTCTAGAGCAAGATGCCCTAAAGGTTACCCAGGAGAACTTCTGATGAACACACCAGGACTCAAGGCACTGGAGCATTGCCATGAGAACAAGGCACAAAAAGGAATTTGGAAGCTCCAGAGAGGGTGAGGTAAACAAGCAGTCAGCTGTGACAAAGAGCCAAAGCAATGAAGAGGCATAATAATATATAATGTTATTTCAAAACAACAGATGGGAATAGGGAATTGATAGTGAAGCGATTAATACTAGCAATGAAAGATCTAAATACTTATAAAATGCACAATATTTAATAAGGGTCAAGACAAAGACTCACAGCAATTCATAAATTAACAAGAAATAACATATACAGTGGCAAAAAGGGAGAAAGAGCAAAATGAACCCAAATATATGCCAAGTGCCTGCTGATGGAATGAAGGATGGATACAAGGGGTAAGGAAAAGGTAAGCCTGAGCCTCGTGGTAGGACTTGTAAGTGCAACATGAGAGCTGTGTCTCCCAACTTCGTCAGCAGCTGGGAAGTCCCTGTAACAGCATGAGAAAGGAAAGGTAACCTTCACTGCTGCCCTGGTTGCACCAGGAGGTGCCTCTGCGAGCAGCTGTTGCTGTCCCAGACCTGGAAGGCAGCCCAAAATGTCAGGCTGCTATTAGCTATGTGGGACCTGCTCTATGCCAGAGCATTGCCAGTCCATTCCTCTGAGCTGTCTTTCAGCTGAAGCTTGGTGGAGACACTCAGGTCCAAGTTGCAGCCCCAGAAGACCAGCATCCCACCCTCACCCCAGCAAAACAGCATGCACCAGCAACAGGGCCCCATGGGCCAAGAGGTTTTGGTTTCTGCTGATGATCCTTTAAAATGTAGTTTCCAATAGGAGCTTTGGAGTTCTTGATAATTTTCACTCCTCCATATTTCCCTAGCATTCATTCCTCTTCTGCTGCAAGTTTTAGACTAAAATTATACCCGAGTTCCAGTAGCTAGTGTTGACATAAACTGCATATGCAAACTCACTGATTCCATACACAAATTAACCCATGGGTGTGCAGCTTTATATAACTCGATGCTTATTGACACAATCTATATAACTATTAGGGAGTTGACTGAAGGGAAGTAGCTATGAAGGCAGAAAGAGAGAGGGCTGGAGCCGTGCATTTCTGCCCAGCTCCTGGTGAAGCGGTGGGTGTATCATGAGTTTTTATGCACTCGTTTTTCAAAACTTGGCCATAGAAAATCCTGAGCACAATTGTCAGCCGATGTTCAGCAGAGAAACAGGGACAAAGATGCAGAAGATGAGAAGTGATACATATTGACAGCATCTTATTAGAAAGCCTAAGAATAAAGGGTGCTCATCACAAGCAAGTTTAGGATTTGAAGTCCCCATTTCTCTTCTGAGCCACAGCAACTGTCCTTTTATTTCCAAGGCACTTCTAAATGCAAAGAAAAAACCTAACGTAAACCACCAATGCCAGCTAGTGCAACTTCTAGTAAATTGAGCTGTGCCTGGATTGGGACACCTGGGGACCGGGATGCTAGACTGAGGTGTTTCCTATCAGTCTAGGGGAAAGACAGGTTTGGTAAGATTTGTTCTGGGCTTCTTTTTTTTTGTTTGTTTTTGTTTGTTTGTTTCCAGTTAGATAGTAAATTCTTCATCAGGTTGCCAAGATTTTCAGTATGACAAGAGTAATTTCGTGTGGCTTTGCTTGTTGGATATGCTTTTAAATTGCTGTAGTGGAACCATTTGAGAAAACAATAGGGAGAAATTAAAAATACGTATTTAAAAAAGAATTAAAAATGAAAGGAACAGATGTGTACCATGCATGACATACGAACTTTCAAATGCAAAGTAAATGCATATATTACAATAAATGGCTAAGTAGTACATATACATCAGCATTTTCCATTCTTTTTTTTCTTTAGACACATGTTTTAGATATACATAAATTATTTTTCCTTTTGTTTTATCCTTTTTTAAAAATTAGAATATTCAAACATTCTCTTTAAGAAGCAGAAGAGGATGAAAGATTGCATTTGGCAGGTCTTTTTTGTGCTGTAATTTGTTTCTTTGTGGAAATGCAGCAAAGGGTGACTTTTATTATGTGTTAGGTAAGAATCTGCATAGAGCAACTTCCAGCTGTTGACCATGCGATTAGGCCGTTAAAGTGCAAAAATCGCTGTTTACAAATACCCGTAATTACTATAATTTTCATGCAAAAACCTACGCTCACCTAAAACCAGACCACATGCCAGTTCTTTCCTGGCCAAAAATGGTTATTTCTTTCTGTCTTGAAGTCTCAGTCGCATATTGAAAAAATATCTGCAGAATAGAATATATTTTGACTGCAGAAATAGATTTTGCATGAATAGACTCTTGAGGCATCCAACAGTTTCAATAATGTTTCCTATTCCAGGGGAGCAAAAAATATTTTTCCTTGATAGCATTTATTTTATATTCACTGCACTGGAATTACTTTTTCAAAATTCTGCCAGCGAAGACTTATCGTATGTGGGTGCCATTGCTGTAACATAAAGATAAGGATGGAGGCTTATTCCACTCATAAGCTCATGAGTCTGTAAATTGGAACTATCCTTCATAGTACAATGCATTTTACCAGTCCAAATATTTTTCTTAAAGACAAGACAGGAGTTTTTTCTTGGAAGTATTTTCCTTCGGTGACTTAAGGAAGCATATTCATGGACTACTTATGAAAGGAAAGACACAAACAGTGTGGCACCACTGGTTTCTCTGGACAAGGGAAGAGCCCACATTATTTCAACAGCTTCAAAATTAGTCATTGGAGCAGCTGTCCTGCGCAGGAAAAATGTTGTCTGGGGAGCAGGAGATAAGGAAAGATAGAAGCAAGGACCTCAGAGGATAGAGCAACATCCTAATTTGATGATCCAGGTGCAAATCAATGGCTCCACTAATTCCAAAAATGGGACAGGTGACGTATTTGGATCTGAATTTGGATTAAACCATCAGGAATGTTCAGGCCCGTGATTTTGTTGCTGGCCAAATGACTACAATTATTATAATCAAACGTGACAATACAATGACATTTTACCTAGGGGCAGGCACACAGGTGAGATTAAAATGAGAACTGACTTGAGCCTTCACCAGGAAATTGAATCTAAACCTTTTTGAAGTTAAACATTTTGATATAAAATTTTTCATCGTAAGGCTGACCTGCATAAAATGACTGAATTCCTGGTGTAGTGTGAATGCTTTATATGCTACAGTTAAATAGTTCCAGAGATGGGAACCAGATTAACTTTGAAATTTCCATTCTCCCTTCACAAACAGCAGTTTGGCTCCTCTCATGGCAGCAGAAGTTTGCTGGCAGCCCGTGATATTTTGATCATGGTCCTGTCTAGATCTACTAGGAGCAGAAATAATGATACAGTGGTAAGAGCCCTAGCAGTTGGCCGATGTTGGATCCCTCTCCAATGCCATTAGTGATGAGGCTTGAACAATAGCCACCACGCTGGGGAACTGAAGGGAGGAAAAGGCTGGTGATGTCAAGACCCGTCTGGTTCTCTTCAAGCCATTGTGCTGCGCATTGTAATATTAAACCTCTCCTATGTTACAGGCTAAATTATGGGCTTCTCAGAAGTCTCTGCCCAGTGAGGGACAATGAATTGTTCCATAGATTTCTGGCCAAAAGGGAACCATAAATCGTCCAGTCTGATCTCCCCTTTAATCATTAAGAAGCTACATTCCATCCATGCACTCCTGCATTAGGCAAAGACATTAGTTAGACAAAAATATCCCAGCTTTTCAGAGACTCAACTGTGTCCTGGCACCCACAGAGCATGGAAGACACCGATGCACCACGAGCTCATGAAGCCTCTGCAGCTGCTGGGGCAGCCGTGCCTGGACTTCAGCAGGGGATGCAACAGGCTGCAGCAGAGGATGAGAAAATCCAGACTTCCCAGCTTGCCAGTCTGTCCCCATCCTGCTGATGAATCTGATCAATCCATGGCTGAACTCTCTCAAAATTGAACCGGAGGTATATCCAAGCCTCCTCTTTTTTTCCCGTGAGTTCTTGCACCAGATCACTCGGTGTGTCCCTGTATTTTGAAGCAAAGCAGAGGTGTTCCCTGCCTGGTCCTGTAGCATGCTGCCACGTACGGCTCAGCCCTTGTTTGGCACTATGACAGTCAGTTGCAGGCTCCCAGGAGGACACACTCAACACAGCAGCATTTGCCTTCCCAAAAGACCTGCTGTTAAACCTTGCATCTCTTACCCCTCTTTCTAAAAGTTGCATCCCTGTTGTTCCTTCAGGCCTCAGTGTGGAACAAAGTCCTGTTGTTGCCATTGTGGACTGCCAAACCACCGCGTCTGCCCCAAAGAGTTTCCACCAGACATGTGAGATGGAGAGAAGAGATGATAAACCAGTGAGGGAAGCCCAAGGTCATGGTGAGATGATAATGATAGATGTAATAACCAGCAGTAACAACACACAAACTGTCATGCCCCTGCCCTTTGTTAGCTCAGATTTGAACCCTTGGGCTTTGCTAATTATAATGACACAGTAAGAACTAAAAGGGGAAATTACCCACAAAAAAAGAAAAAAAAAAAGGATGTTAACCACTTCGTCTCTATAGCCACACTGCATATTTTGAGCTTTGCTCTAATTGTTCAGTAGAGGCTCCATTAAAGTCAATGGAAAGTCAGAGTGTCCCTGGTGGATTATGCTGTAGCAAAGTAGTTTAAATTTAATCTAGGGTCGGATTTAACACATTTAAAAGAGAACAAATTCCCTGTTAAATCTAACAGTCCAGTCAATACTTCAAGCTGATGGTTCTTAATCCGGCACTACATTTTTATATTCTGACAGAGGGCAGAAATTGTGCCCATGATCATCCTGTCATTACTGGCTCCAGTTTTTCCAAAAGACAAAAGAAAGCTAGATGCCCTGTGGTCAAAGAACAGCCACGGGATTTTGGTGCTTCTTTGAAAAACCCATAGATGTTCAGCAAAATAGAAAAACACACCACAAACACAGTTTGTGGAATATTACATTTGAATGCAGAGTGGAAGAGCTATTCCCTGGCACCAACAACCATCTCCGAAACACTAACTAGAGATCCAATAAATAAACCAGTTCACCTCCATCTTCAGAATACATTTCTTCCTCTGCCCTAACTGGAAGGCCATCTCTGAACTTCACTGCTCTGCTGTTTAGTTAAGATGCACTCAGTTTCCAGCTGGGATGGATTCAAGGACAATTTATGCCCAGGTACTCTAACATGACGTTTGCCCTTTCGCTTTCACAGGTGTCCATTTTTCCTTGTGTTGAGCCCTTAGAACCTTCAGGGATGAATGTCACTTGTGTGAATACACAGTAATACAGACACAGCCTTCACTTTAATGCTGACCAGCAGAAGAGGTGCTGGGCAGGGAGCAGAAACTGGAGGGCAGTGGTGCTGTGGGAACTGGGCAGAAGTTGTGAAAGGTCCCTGGACTTCTCTGGGGAGGAAAAATTTGAGCAAAATTGGAATGGGTCCCTGAATTTCTCTCTTTCTCCTCCAAGACCCCATCTCCCAGAACCAGCCAGTGGATCGTGCTTCTCCACCCTGCTTCCAGCGGGCAAGGGAAAAAAGAGCAGGGGTGGCAGTGAGTTTG
>VZTO01002947.1:0-15534 GCA_013400615.1 Syrrhaptes paradoxus | reverse complement strand
CATACAGTGTATTTCCCTTAGTTTAAACACATGAAATCGCTTTTGATCCAAGCTGAGCAAGAAAAGTAAAATGTCAAGCTATTGTGTTAACATTTTCCAATTTCAAGTCTTTATCAACTTTCTGAGACAATGACCAAATCCAGCTTTCATGTCTGAACACGGCTAGTAGGATACAGTTGGTACTGCACTACTGTCAGACATTTGGATCATTCTTTAACCAAGCATAGAGAAAAATGTCAGCTGAGATGTTCACACAGAACTTGACATTTAGGTAAGTGAATATAACCTTCAGATCTGGCTTTCCTTTTACATGCAGCAGAAAAATAAAAAAATAATGGAGACAGGCAAAGCAGAGTTTGAAATGATCATAGCACAACATCTTATTAGTCCAGATCCTGCCTACAGGTTACTTGCTGTGTCCAGTCTAAGCACCTGTACCAGGAACTTTATGTCACGTTAGAGAAAGAATTTTAAAATATGAAAATAGAAAGCAACATGGTGTAATTTTCAACTCCAGCCTATTGAGGCTGTGATCTCTAAATAGGTTTTACCAGTAAGCAGTGTGCTACATCTATTACCCACAAAGCTAGGACATGCAGAACATGAGGGACGCACTCTCTGCCTATCTATATAATAGAGGAACTCAAGCACTCTTCAAAGATGCTTCTCCCGTACAGTGCGCAATCACATGCCTGTGAGTCTGCAAGTATAAGATGTAAGCTTAGCGTCACCATCTATAAAGTACCCTTAAAATTACTGAGTTCTTAATAAAAGGGGTAAATAGTACTGACGTGTGGTAAACACGCACCACCGCAATTCTCCAAGGGTGAAGCATCAGCCTTCATTTCCCCCTAAGCTTTGCTATCTCAAACAATTCAGCAGAGCTAAAAAGTGAAGAGAAAAAGNTTTTCAAAAAACCCTTTTTCATACCATTTTTTTTGAGGTTTTTTCTTTTCCCCATTTTTTTTTAATTCTAGGATATGCACTTTAATTACTCCATTTTTTCCTCTCTTCAAACTTTTCCAGATTTATTTTTCCCTGATACAATTTTGAAAAAGTCTTTACTAATGTTTTATGACAGCAGAGATAAGACTATGGACATAAACCAATATTACTAAAGCTTATTTCCCCAAATAAGATCTAAGAGACATTATCAAAATCAAATAAAGGGAAAATACTGATCAAGGTTTATTCTTCTAAAATACGTACTTTCAGCCACCTGAGAAGAGTGGCTGAAAGTGAGAATACAGCATCTTACTGCAGGACTTCACAGCATGCAAGACTGAACTTACAGGGGTTCCTAATTTTCAAAGTGCTTGACAGCAATAATGTTTGGGCAGTCTTGATCACTTTTGAGAAGCCTTTTCACTAAATGAGAATTAAGGTTTTGAAATTCAGTGCAAGCAAGTTCAAAATTATATATCTTTCCATATCGTTTCACCATAACAGCATTCTAATTTCTGGTAAAATTTACTCTTCAGAAAATAAGGTCTTGCTTTTACTCCTATTCTCAAATTTAAAAAAAAAAAAAAGAGACTTTGCCGATGATAGTAAATTCTGATATATAATCTCAAAGTCCATGAAGAAAAACACTTTACCATGCAACCAAAATAACCCCTAACCAAAATATCAAATCAAGCAACCATCTCTTCTCATGCATGACTGACCAAATAAACTGGCCTTGGTTCAGTAATGACATAAATGTACAGAATTGAACCATAAATAAATCAAAACTTCTGTCCTACTAGGCACCAAAATCGTTAAGAAACAATGTCTCTCTCGAGGTTTCAACAGCAGGGCACAGGAAGAATCTGAAATACCCATCAAGGACAATTCTGCTGTGCAGCAAACTAGGAAAATATTGGATCTGTCAAACCAAACGTGAAAGGAAGAAAAAATCATGGATCTGTGTTATGAGCCATGTTGTGTATATGTTAAAGGGACGCAGATTCTCAGTGATTTTAACTCTAAATGATAAATCTAAAATGTTTTTCAAACGGTATCTCCTCTGAATAAAGACTTGTTTAATAATTAATAAACCTACTCATAAGACATCTAACAACACCAAAATCCCTGCACAATCGGAGCTATAGTTACCTTCAATACACATATTTGTATGACTTATAAATTGAGTCACTGAGGTTATATCAGAATAGAGCATATATGCATCTTAATTTTCTGTCAGAAAGCCAAATGTCTTTAATTACATAAAAGGTATCATAATCTTTGGCCAGATTTTTTTAGTCTGCAACTTCTCCTTGAAATCAAATGGAAATTACTCGCCAACAGTCCTCACTGTTTTTTCATGTGTTGTTCTGACACTGTTTCCTTCCGACTTGCCATATTTCCATCTCCTTGCGTTATTCAGTTGAATCATTTCCTCAAAACAGAAAAAAACTCTAAAAAAAATAATTTCAATACTAAATGAAACATTGAGGTTTTTTTGTTTTATAGTAATACATTCAGTTGCTTTTCCTGCTTTCTGTATCAGGAGGAGAAATGAAATGTCAAACCTTATTTTCATTTGTTTGTTTTGTGTTTAGCTCATGAACTTTGAGCATTAGACCTTGTGTTCCTGGTTCTAAAGAACTGAAACTATGTATACAGATTGCTCAATGTAATCTTCCAAATTGTACTGAATTATCCTAAGAACAACAAGTGTAAGGGTTGCTCATTTCATTTGGGTTATGTTGGTGGAGAAGAGCTTTAATTGGAATTTTCATTTCTTTTCCTCTCTTTCCAACTTTTTATTGTCCCACGCCCTTTAAGTAACATTGTTTTAAGTAAAGTTGCATGTTTAACACAAAAGGGTGCTTTCAGTGGATATCAGTAAAAAGAAACATACAGCTACCTATTAAGTGCAGCTGTTCCACTAAGTGGGAAGGAGAATACTGGGTATACCAGAAAGTGATTAGGTAATAAATTACTCTATACACCCTCTACATGTATAGAGGGAATCAGATTAAGTTTACATCTGACATCCAACGATAAGCACAAAAGGTGTCAATGATTATACTACCACTAACCATGAGTGCTCTGAGTGAACACCGTGTTCACCATGTCCACCAGCATCATTCAAAACCGGTGTATTTCCAGCAGTGTGATTTACCTCTTACAGGAAGATGACATTAAAAGACAATAATTTATGTTTTTATGCACATTATCTCAAGATTAATAAAAAAGTTATGTGACAAGTTTTTAGTAAAAGCTACCTGAGGACTAAGATCACAGGAGACAACATTCTGTAAAATTAAATCCTTGTAAAGATTTTGAGATGAGGTGTGAAGCCAGTTGGAGTAATCTCGTTTTCTGTTCTATGAGCCAGAGAACACACAGCAAAGGAGTTCAGACGCACTTCAAATAAGGTTTAATTACCTTCAGACTAGAAAAAAGGTATTAAAATATGTTCAAGGATTATTAAGAAAGGAACATTTAAGCAGATACCAGTTTTAGCTACTAATAATGAGTTTCAGCTGAAAAAGGCATAAAAGCAAAATTTCTCTCACATAAATAATGTGATGCCATTCTCAACTTTTATAAAATACTAGGTTTACAGAAAATTTAAGCTTGTTCTGGAAGACCTACTTAGTTCTCTAGTCACTAGAGGTCACTATTATAGTTTTGAATCTTTCAAGGCTGCTGCCTCTTATTATTTTCCTCAGTATATTCTAGATTTGGAAACTTCTCTCTATGAAATGCATTCATGTTTGAATAATGGTACTTGAAATATACACGTGTCTTCTTCAGAAAAATAAGAAGTACTAGTCAAAAGTTCTGTATAGGAGATAACTTCAAAATACTTAATTTATTGTAGTTCTACCAGTGACCAGTTCTAGCAATTCTAATAACTCCAGCAATAAGCATATTAAGATGAGCTGCCCTCAAGACCAGCAAAGATTATCTTGACATTACAGCACACTCATTCAAGCCACAACCTACCGGAGAGGGGGGAGGAAAAAAAAGGCAGAGTGGTTGGTTCTTGAGATCTTCAGGTGCTGACTCATCAAGAGTCATTAACACAGAATGAGATATGATGTTAGATATTTGGGAAAAAAAAGAAGAAACAAAATTGGTGAAAAATAAAGGCTTTTTAGATGTTGTCTGGACTTTGTCTAATACCTATTGTCACTTTGACTGACACTAAAGTAATTTGTGCGGGGGATTTGCTGCACAGTAGTCACTGTTGCTGCCCCCACATGACATTTCTGGCACCGAAGTCACGTCTTTGTTCTGTTTCCATTTCCAGAAGACTGTTGGTAAGGGTGAAGACTAAGCACAAACACAAAAAAATATTTTCCTTTTATAAATGCAAACAGAAGAAGACATGAAGCTAATAGTTCTGATCCAAACAAATCTCAGCTACATCCAGGGTCTCTCAGGGACTCTGGTTTGATCATTAGGTGACCTGATAGTTCACAGATCATCAACCTACCATCACAATGGTCATAACCACGGGGTGGGGTCGCTGAGAGCAGACATGACAACCACATTTGGGCACCAAAGGTCAAGGAAGAACCCCATCAGTGTCGGCACACCAGAAAACCAGTCACAAGCCAAGGAAAGTGGGCTTCACAGTTTAAGAAGGATGTTAAGGTCCTTGAATGTATCCAGAGGAGGGCAAGAAAGCTAGTGAAATGACTGGAAGGAGTGTCCTATGAGCAATGGCTAAGGACTTTGGCCTTGTCTAGTTTGGACAAAAGGAGTCTAAGGGACAACCTCATTGGTCTCTACAGCTTCCTGAGGAGATGCTGTGGTTTAACCCCAGACAGCATAAGCACCACACTGCTGCTCACTCACGCCCTCTCCCCTTGCCCCCAGTGGGATGGGGGAGAGAATCAGAGGAGACAGGTGATTGGACATTAGGAAACACTTCTTTACCAAGAAGGTGGTCAAACATTGGAACAGGTTTCCTTGAGAGGTGGTCAATGCCCCAAGCCTGTCAATGCTTAAAAGGCATTTGGACAAAGCCCTAAATAACATGCTTTAGCTTTGTCAGCCCTGAACTGGTCAAGCAGTTGGACTAGATGATCGTTGTAGGTCCCTTCCAACTGAAATAGTCTATTCTGTTCTATTGAAAGTCAAAGGTGGAGGTGTCAAAATAAAAAGCATCTAGATACAATATTCAAGTGGCAGGTGAACCAAGACTGGGGTCAAAATAAAAATGAAATTTTCTGTGTACAAAGAACATTGAGACTCCATATGGGCTTGGGGCTGGAGTTAGGATGCAGAGTTCACAAAACAGAAACAAAATTTTAGAATGGATTATGACCACTGAGCAAATTCCCTGGCTGAGAAGGGCAGACCATCAGTAGTTAAAATATAAACCAGATTTGAGCTGCAAGACCTGTAGCTACCACCAGCTGCATGGTTTGAAGCCAAAGATGTCATGTGAGCAGATTTTGAGTGCTGCAGAGAAAGGTGCAGGTGCTCCCTAAAATGCATAATTCCCTGAGACAATTTAGAGAAGAAGCAGCTCTCTCTCACCTTCAAGGCCTTTCTGGCTGGGCTGCTTCCTGGGATAAAATTACCTTTTTTTTTATGTAGGATTAAGGACCTCTAGGAACCAGAAGGTATGAATATGGTTTTTTTACTTTCTTATATTTTTGCTCTTGCAATGAACAATTGTTTTTTTATTGACAATATTTGTCAGATTTCTGACCTTTCCTTTTCAGTACAAACTGCACTTTAATTTTCCTACCAGGAAAAGCAAACAACCTCCCAAACAAACAAAAATCCCACAAATAACATAACAGGCCCTCTTTGTGCACCTTCCTTTCATGAGAGTGTCAGGGAACTGTACACTTAACTATGAATCACAGCCATCAGAGGAGTTTGCAAGCTGATGTATTTATTCAGTAGATGACTTAATGCCATGACACAAGAGGAACCCAGACATCTTAGCACCCTGTCTCCATTTCAGTACTGTCAGTCCCTTTCTCCCAGAGCACTGTTATTTCTTATCTTTTTTTCTCCATTTAATCTTAGAATAAGAATATAAAATTATTAATATTGCAGCAGTTTCTGTTGCTGGAAAATTAAATCCTGCCCTGATCTTTGTTGTGTCTCTAAACAATCCAGGGTGAGCTTTATGAACAAGGAGCCCTTTTAAGGTAGACCAAAGAAAAAGATTCAGACAGATGTGTCCAGTTAGCACAACACGGGTTTATGTGCTTATGCTCTCAAACAACAAATGCTTAAAATTCATAAATCTAAGAATTAATTCCACTTTCACAATAGTGGAAAATTAATCTCTCCTTGTAAAGAATGAGAAGAGACAGGCTGAATATATGCTGTCAAAAGATATGAATGGATGTCTCACCCATTCATAAGTTCTTTGTGCAGTAAGAAGAAATTTAGAGAAGCAACGTATTCACAGATGAAGAGCAGTGAGACAAAATATGCAGGAAAACTAAAAATATTCTGTAACAAAAAAACCTACTGATTGCAGAAAATGTAATCCCGTAATCAGAGATTTGTAATCCTCATAGCTGGCATAAACACTTTATATTTCTATTGAAGATCAGAGTCTGTAGCAAAGCATTCTTTGTATACAAAATTTTCAGCAAGCGTAATTGTATATGTATTCAACAAATGTTAATGTAATTCTAAGAATTAAAGCCAGACAGTGTGGTGAATATAAAGGTCAGAGTTGCATTTAAAACATTCTGTCTGTCTTTTATGCATTCAGCATCAAGAGGATATCATTATGCTTTTTAATGAAAATAGAATGTATGGGGGACAGTAAATTCTTCTTACCATAGAAAGAGGTGGTAGCAAGAAAAAGCCTGCTTAGTGTTTTTATTTGCAGAAAAACAAAAGTGAGATAATAGCTGTGCTAAAATATTGTTTGTCCTTGTTATTAAACAAAGTATAATCACTGTATGTGTTGGATGTAGAGAGAAAAAGACAGAAGTTAAGTCTTGCTCAAGCCTTTGCTCATTTCAAAATAATTTTCCAGTTTCAGTTCTGTTCATTTTAGGCTCCTGTTCCTAACAGAACTGCAATTCCTCTCACAATACATAGATTTTTTTTTTTCTTCACTTCAAGGAATTCAAGGGTTGACACTACTTTAACACTGGTATTACCCTGTTGTAACGTCTCTAGCTCCTAGTTAACCTTTGTTCCATAAGACAGAAGAATAAGTTCATCCGTCATGTTTTATCTATTTTTTACTGTTCTTGAGTTTGAACAAGGTTACCTTGCTTCAATATTTTTTTAATTATAAAGTTGAAATTATGGTGACAGTAGTTGCACAAATAGACACATCAAGATCAATAGTCAATTTGATCTGGAGAAGCTTTCTTCTTTTGTACCATGTCAGATAAAAGAGAATATCCATGGTTACTGCTATTAATATTTATACCACTCTCCAAAAGGAAAGAAAAATGCTAGATAACAGACCTGGACATTGATTCCAGTTGTTCGGGTTATTGTGCAGCATTAAAAAAATGGGACCCTAAGATGGGACAGAGAATAGTTTTCTGCATTGCCTAGAGCCTAGAAACCTGAGAGGGGACAACCGGGGTACACTAGATGGCAAATGCCCAACCCATTCAAACTACAGGTTTTCTTTCTTAGCATGCTCCGGAGGTTCCTTTGAGTCAGAGAGTCAATTTGCTTTCTCCTGTTAATTTGGGCTAAAGTGCAAGCTGAGACCCACACTCACAGACAAATGGCACAGATGAGCCTGACTGACTATAGAAGAGAGGGGGAGAGAGAATGCAACACTGAAAAACATGGCCAGCTTCATGTGCTTGGCTTCTGGTCCTGGACAGGCCCTTCCACGGAGGACAGAAGGGTCCATCCCCCCAAAACATTGCTAAGGGTCATCTCAGTGAAGTCCTGCCCCGGGTTACTCTCATCTCACACCGTGCAGAGGTGGTAATATTCGGCACACACCGGCACAAAGGCTGGCCCCGCAGCACACGAAGGTGTGTATTGTGCCTGCTGGCTGGCATCCCCAGCAAGGGTAGTGCTGCCACCAGTTAGATCTTCTAGAAGGAGCATGTTACACACATTTGCCTTTTCCAGATTGCACAGGAAGCCTTCAAAGGCTCTTTTATCACAGTATCAATAGCTCTAGAAGAATGGTATTACTGATGACTGGCACAAGTTCCAGAAGTTAAAGTTGCTGCAGCTTGGGCATTACTCAGTGCTATATAACAGGTGAGAGCTGAAAAGGGGACTGAAACCCAAACTTTTCCAGGAAAGACTAAAAATTAATTCAGCTCTAGGAATGAATTTTTTTTTTTTTTGAAACCTGTGTTTTAGGGAATGCTTTCCCCAGTGGGTTACTAGAAAAGTGCACTGGAGGGATGGCACCAGACAGCTGAAGTGCATATACCTGCCCTACTGTCTTCTGGCTAAAATTTACACCTATGCCAAGAACAGGTCACTCAGCCTTTGAAAACTGTCCTATGAGTGTGTGGATCTTAGCAATAGCAATGGCAACGTGGGATAGATATGTACATATGTCAAGAAAAAAACAAAGAGCACAAGAGTACTTGTGCTAGGAACTCTTATGGCTGTTATTTATACATCCTTTAACATAACCTCCTATAATTGCCAAGTGTGTTTTATGGTGGTAGTTACAATAGCATCGATGCTGCTCCTTTCCTTGTAAGGGCTGCAGAATAGGCAGTTCTGGTTTAAGCAACACACAGATCAACAATTAACAGCATTATCGCAGAAACTTCTGCTTCCTTGGGAGCTGTACTGTCAGTCGGATTCAGTGCATTTGACTCAGCTGCTGTGACCGTTGAGCAGAAATGACACATCTTAGATGTACGCATGCAGTACGTGTATCACAAGCTCAGATGGCAAATGCAGACAGCTAAGGCAAAAATGGCTTACTTTATTTACAAATATATATCAAGCCTAGAATATAAATAAATCATTCACAGCAGATACCTGCCTCACTCCTTCCACCCCAAAATCTCACCCTGCATCAATAAAAGCCTTATTCTCAGTAAGAATTGATTCTTCCTCCAAGAACTGATTCTAATAAGAGAGGTTAGCGTGGAGAAAAATTCTCTGCGTAGTCACCTCTGCCTCTCTCCAGTGACTACTGAGTTAGCAGACTAACAATACATTCCAACCTTTCTGGGAAAAATCAAATCTCACCTGAACATGGAGAAATACTTGTAGAACTATGAGTAACGGGGCCATCTCACGTCTCCTAACATAACAGTATTAAGTGAGGGCAGAATAGAAATGAGTGAGAAATGATAAAGGAAGCAGCAGGAAAGGAGACAAGAACTGCAGAAAAGAATTGCCGTTAGGAGACAAACTAGAAGTTGACGACAGACGGGAGATTTGTTTCTGTTGCTGTAGTGAGGAATAACAGGATGGTGGGAGGCGAAGGGGAGATGCAGTCTGCAAGAAAACTGAACTGCTGACACTGGCTGCTCTCCAGGAACATAGCCATAGGGAGTGTCACCCGTCCCCACAATCCTAATGCTGAGAAAGGCCAAGGAAATAAATAAAATCAGGCTTCAGGGAGACTATTTTGTATTGTTATAATAAAAAAGATGAGGAATCACAAAAAATAATTGGCATCGTGGCATCTAATAAACCTGATGACATACACCAGTGTTGTGTGCAGATGATGAAAAGGTGAGCACTCCATGTAAGAATGATTTTCAGTTGTAGATAGGATACTGCTCTAGTACAAACAATGAGGAAAAGATGATATTTGTTTTCTCTCTTGTCTTTGTAACTGACATCTTAAATTTTAAGCTGTCAGTTTATTAATTAATTTGCCTGGTTTGCACCTTTAACTAATCTATTTATACCAGCATTTCTCGTTCATGTTTTCTACTGTATGCCGCATAGAAATTTACAGCAAATTTGGGCTCATGGCCACCAACTATTGCTGCTAGCTCTTTAAAATTAAAATTTGAGCAACTTTCAAATTTAGGGACATCAGGAAGCATTTTATCAGTGCTTCAGAAAAGATCACGGATTTTTTTTTTCTCATGTTTGAGAGAGCATGTGGATTTTTATTTAATCAGCTCCTCTGATCATTGAATACTGTTCCTTAGCCTTTCAGAAGGTGTTTATTCCCATTTTAAAGGACAAGGAAAGAAGAGACTTCCAAAGTTTAAAGTTCAAAAATATTGATGTATGCATTCAAGTATTGAACTCCTTCCTAATTATTATTTTTATTATTAAAAATTATCTAAAGGTTTTTTATTCAAATGTATTATATTAGGAAAATAAAATAAACTATATAGATTTCCATTAATCAAGAATCAAAATATTCAAGACTTTTTTCAGTATTCATACTTATTTCAATTCAACAAATTTTGAACTCAGAAATTCATTTGCTTACACGGGATTCTTAAATAAATCCAATTTGTTATAAATAGCCTAGGTATATTTGAAAATATCAGCATTCATTTTTAAAACCTGTCTTGTTTTTGGATAGGATTTGTCTTGTACAGGTCTCAAAAGCTATCTGTAAATTTCTCAGATCAAGGTTTTTCCCAGTGATAAATGCTCTTACCACATGCATCATCCATTTTGAAGAGTGTTCAGCAGTTTCTGAGAAGAAAGATGTGTTTTGACCTGGACTTGCAAAAAGAGTGAACTGAAAGTCACTTGTCTCATTGGCAAAGCTTGGCTAATATTTGTTCAAATTAAATTAACTGTAATGACTTCAGTCTATCATACTTAAGTTGGCACTGTACAGGTACCTGTAAATAGTTTTCTTTTTGTTTTCATGAGAGTTAGAGAAAATTAATCCTAATTATTTTAAATGGGACTGTGCTGACTGTTTAATGTGCTGGTACTTCAGCAAAACACCTACTCAACATATTGCACATTTAAAAAGTTCCCACTCCTTTTTGGGGCCAGCGCTGTAGCATTTAGAGAGAAAGACAGATAACTGTGGAGGGGTGCAAACTGTCAAACTTCACTACATTTAGAAGGTGTAGGTAAGGGATCAAGGGAGTAGGTGTACCTGATGTGTAGCATTAATATTATTAGTTTGGGCAATTTTCCACACGGAAAATGTCATTAGTGTCAATTTATGACATAAGGAGAATCGTAGAAAAACCTGATTGAGACCAAATCTGTACTACGATTAATGCATTCACAATAATGACTTTGTTTAGTCAATACTTTTATTACTTCACAATATGATGCACACTCCTCTCTTTGAAAGCAGCTCTCTCAAGACTGTCTGCAAAAAAGACCACCTTATCTCCTAATAATAATCATTACATAATTTTTGCACAACCTTTCAAGGTCCTCAAATAGCAATTGTACTAAGGTAACTAGAAATGGATGATTTAAACGGTGACATTCTAACATTGCCCTCTAGATACAACATGATTGATATTCACATGGAAACAGCAGATGCAGTCTGCATGGGAAATATAAAATCACAAGTATGTCCATGTAAGGGGTGACCTGTACAGTGCTATCACGACCCATTCTAGGATAGCTCTGATTTTAATAGGAAACATTACCTGCACATACAGAGATAATAAAACCACATTCCTCAAATTATCAGATCCTCATGTGCATTTTTAAATCATATTAATGATGGTACATACTACCTTGAAAGTGCTCATAAATTTGTCCTTTTGCTTACCTGAAGTTGCTTCCCAGTGCACTCTTGAGAATTACAAATCTCATGTCCATACTTTGCTTTCATAATTTAAAAAGTTGATTTGCTTTACATTTTGCAAGTGCCAGTGATGAGACAGACTGACTCTTAATTGACTATGTTGTTTCTCTTTCTTCTTCAGATGATCCTAATTAGTTTTTTTCTGCTTAGAAAAGATGACACAAATAAAGGAAACATACAAATTTATGCATATGAAGATATTGTATGATTTGCCTTAAAGACATTCTTATTAATGCTATTATATTTACTGTGGCATTCACATTACATATCTTCAACTCTAATATACAATTAATTGCCTTTTCATAAATCTGTAATTTGGTTTTGGTGACACCAGTAACCATTGCATCTTTCCACTGACATTTTCATATACTTTGCAGATTGACTGGGACAGCAATCATGTGCAAAGTAATAATCCCATATGGGAAGAGAAACACAGCCAGGTGGATTGCTTTCACACTCAACCATGTTTTCTTGCTGAGAGGTTCTATTGTGCCTGACAACAGGCACTTTAAAACAACCGTTCTTGTTTTCAGTTGCAGTTGAACTGTCCTGAATGCAGTTGCTAATTGCAGGAAAAAAGCAAACTCACAGAAGTTTGCTTAGATTAATGCTTACAGAGCAATATGAAAATAGAAAAGCAGGTGGCATTTTTTCTTTGACCTAGAAAAGATCCAGAACATGAAAATATGAAACAGAATACAGCTTCCTTTAGATTAATAATAATTTAAAAAATCTGTTTCTTAATCTACCATAGCAAGGAATATTCTGCTGAAAGTAAAGAAATGGACTTTCTCTGATGAGAACAACTGAGTAATTTTCTCTTGTGAACTCATGAAACCCCTGGAACCAGATTCCTCACCTGTCAGAATATTTTGCCAGTTTTAAAGGCAAAGATGAACCTTTACTCTCAAAGTCTAGATTTCCATTTTCTTCTGTAGTCTGGAAAATATGAATCTTAGATCTTATAGATGAGAAAATTATAAAAGTCAGAGAGGTTGTAAAGTAATTTTTTGTAGGAGTTCACCATTCCCTTTCCTAGTATATGAACACCAGATGTAGAAGACATTAAATAAAAGAGTAAGGAGAGCGACTAATCAATTTATAAGATTTGAAATGTTATTTTTAAGCAGAGAACAGCAAAGCACAGCACTAATATAAATGGAAGACTCAAGATAGAAAGAGATAGAAACATTATGCTCTAAAATATGCTCTTAACCATTCTCAGATCTTTAATAAAATAATTAATCTCATCTCCAAAATGTTAACATATTCCACACAAAGTTCATTGGTGAAATTGATTTGCTAACTGTTCTTCTTGTCTTTCTCACTCTATCATTTGTCACTTCACTTTTACCAAGAGAGAAAGCAGCACTGTCCAATATCTTTAGCACAATTAGAATTATTGAAAAATCAGGTCTCACGCTGCTCATGTTTTCTTTATGCCTTTTTACAACCAGCTGCTATTTGTACTGTTTTGTGCTACATTTTCCTCTGTTAATTAGACACAGTGACAATTAGGTTGTTGTTAATTACAAACAGTGACAGTAAGGTGGTATCTTTCTTGTATCACTGGAACACCTTCCAGACTTTTGTGATACTTCTCTCTTTTCCAAACTGCCCAGGAGGCATTACATATTATATTCTTTTCACCTGACTGCCATCATAGACCTAAAAGAGGTCATTTGGTATTAAAATTGATAGCAAAAAAGGATGGCTATTTTCTCCAACATTTTGGCAAACAAATGGGTCTTCGAGATCGTTAACAACAGTCAGTACAAGCTTGCTGTAGCATATAAAGCTGCTGAATTTTCATCACCTGTCCTGATCTGCCAGACCTAAAGGATGTGGTGAGGTTTGTGTTGTTTTGGTTTAAACCCCATCTTGTTTGTATTCTATCTTACTATTCATGCTGAGTTTTCTCTGTACAGTCAATTAATATTCTCATTAAGCCGTCTTCTTCTCCTCACCCCTGACTTTTTTTCTATTTTTTTCTTTTAAAAGCTCTTTTAATCTTTTTCAGAGCTCATTGTGGCAAAAGATCAAATTATAAACACCCCAATGCTCTGGTTGACTCAGGGTCCCATCTCAAACAACCCGGTCCTAATTCTGTTAAGTTACACAGGGTAATCATAGTTTAATCAATAGGTTGCTATGGATCTCACCAGTCAAACCATGAGTAATCTTTTCACCCTGACACTTGAAAGTTTATTTAGATTAGATTTTGAAAGTATTTACAAACTCCAGACATTTGCTGACATCAGACCTACTGATATTAGAATTGCTGAATGTGGCCACAATAAATGATATTTTCAGAAATAAAAGTCATTCTTGTCTTGCAGGGTTTAATCTATTGAATCAGCAAATCATAGGAGAGTCCCAGCAGGGCAAAACAAGGTCTTTAGGGCTGAAGGGAGCTCACTGGGGATGTCCTCGAGGTGGTGGGAAATAATCTGGAAGTTCACTTGGCATTGCACAGAGCCATACGTTTTTCCTTGCTTGCTTTGGTCTAGAATGAAGTATAGCTATGTCTGAGTTAATACACATCACTGCTTGTTATGCTTCTCAGCAGAACAGTACTTTACAAATGCAATACGTTGCTTGCACATGTGATTTGGTCTCTGCACAGATAACTAGAGCATATGCACTGCAGTCCCTCAGCCCCTCGTGCTTCCAGATTTGGAGTCAGTAGCAAGATATGAGACACAATTTCTATTTCTTATTGGCTTCCCTATTTTTTTCCATATAAAGTTTGTGCCACTGGTCTTTTTTTTTTTTTTCAATTTGCAAGTCAGTAGTACAGCACAAAACAATTAGAGGTATTAAAGCTCTAAACTAATGCTGTAACNAAATTACATTCAATTAATTTCCATTGATTTCAACCCTTATTTGTCTAACGGACATCTCAGAAAGGCTTTTACATTTTACTACAGACTATTTAGAGAGACAAATGGCAATTCAGATGATTTTTTTTCCTTGACTGCCAGTTGCCAACTGCAGGTCCTACAGATTTTTTTCCCTGCAGTGAATAGTAGGAAGTGCACATAAACAATCAGCTTTGAGTAGGAGGAGAAATTTTGCCATCTGGCAAATAACTCACCCACGACCATTCTCAGTTGGATTTCACTACATACAGATACAGAATTCCAGAACCAATAACTCATCCCTTAGAATTAACTATCCTCAAGAAAACTGCTTTAAATTATTTCTCCCATAAGTAAATTACAAACATTTTGCACAAAAAATCAATATCTGATTATGTGTGTACACAGACATTCATCTTAGGATGTCTCTGAAAATAAATAGAGATGCTACTTGGGCAAGAGAAAGATGTCACCAGGTTTCCTACAACTAAACAACGACATTAAGAAAACCCCAGTGATTCGTGTGACATCTGGCATAGCGCAACTGAGCTGCCTGTCAGAACACAGGGTGACTTCAGGGGTTGAATGAAATTTGGGCAAAAAGTAGTGAAACACCTCAGGTTTAGGTTTACTGAGCATAGCAATACAACAGCTACTGATTGCAGGGGAACAGAATGGACCTGGTTTGTAAGAACTCTGAACTGATGGATAAATCAGAAAAAGAGAACTATGCAAAGCAATATGAGGCAATCTATTTTTCCACTTCTGCATAAATTATGTTAAATATACAATATATTTGGTAACATTAAGACATACATTCGCTTTTGCTTAGTTTAAAAAGACACAGCCAATCAAGCCAACCAGACAAAAGTGTCAGTGGCACTGCTATTTCTACCTAGATTGATTTGTTTTGATAGAAATCTGTTTACTCTGGCTTGATAATATTCTTTATGGCTACGTTCAAACTAAAGCTGCTAATTTAAAGTGACATAACATTAAGGTCTAATTCAAAATGGTGCCATTAAAGAGCAGAGCTGG
>VZTO01002946.1:0-40552 GCA_013400615.1 Syrrhaptes paradoxus | reverse complement strand
CACCTAAGAAATTTCTTCCCCCCACCTTGATGAAGAGCATATTTAGTGCCCAGATTATGATTATTTCTGGGTAACTCAGCTAGCCAGACCATCACACTTTCTTCAAAGCCCCCCATCTCAGACACACACCTGTTCTCACTATAGACATTTTTGTACTAACACCCAGGGCAGCATTGAATTACTTCAGATAGAGTCACTTCCACATTCCACCCTCAAACTCCCCTCCAAGAAGCTATCCGTCACTCTCGGCTTTCACACTTCAGTAATTTTGGAATCAACAGGAAATGGAGATCAATTGTGATTTTACTAACTCAATAATGACTCATCGCTCAATTCCCTTTAGCCTTCAAATTCATCTGTGAAAAGACATGATAGTGAGGCCAAACCAAAAATAGGACATCTGGCTTGCACACAGTTAACACTCACTTGTCCATCCGATATGCCATGGGCTGCAACGTATTCAGGCACCTTGAGAAATCACCACATTTTGACCATTTTCTTATCTCCCTGCCAGATTCCNAATAAATAAAATTTATTATATAAACCCATTGTACTGCATTCCATAACATCCATCACTCAATTTGAACACGCCTAAATAAGAGTTAACTCTGCCTACCAGTGCCCCAGCTAGTGACAAGAACTCTTCTATTCTTTGTATTACGAAAATACTCTCAAATCATTAGATTTCTTTCTGCTTACATAACCTCCAAGCCAAAAAAACAAACATTTGCATGAAATTAGAAGTCAATAAAAAGCAATTATTTCATTTACAAAAATAGAAAATCATTTTATATAAACCACTTGAATGCATTCTTCTAAATATAAACTTAATTACAAATCTAACATGAAATTATAACAGCATATATTAGGGCAAATGCCTACTGTAATTTAAATAGAATAAAAATAGTAAGCATATAATTTACACCAAAAAAAAAGTTTGGAATGGTGACTTTAGGCTCAGTGCTCTCTTGGAGCCACCCTTTGTTGAAATGCTAAGATAGCTTTTATATTCAACAGTTACTTCTGCAAGTACCTCACATCAGTTTACCCAAATGGTTTAGTTCAACAAGCAATTAATTCAAAATTAAAAAGGACTGCTGCATAAAAACCTATGAAACAGTCAGTGGGCAAGATCTATTAGCTCTAAACTTTTAGGAAACAATGACAAACCATATTTTCTGCTGATTTTTTTTTAAATCATGCCTGTCCATCACACTTGAAGTTTTAATTAACTCTCAAAATTCAGTTCTTCTGGATTTTAATTAAAATTCAATTTTCCATCCAAATAAAAAAATAATACAAAGGAGAAGTAATCTACCAGAAAATACATCATTTGCCATTTTGTCACTTAAAAATGTGAAAATAAAGGATCCAAGGCATCTAATTATTTACATGAGTGTGTAGAAACAGTAAATGCTATTCACTGGCAAAAAACCCTGGATTTTCCAAAAAAATAAAAGTTTTATTTGCAAATCAAGGTGTTCTAACAGCTGTCAGCCAATAAAAAAAATCCAGCTAAAAATATGCAAAATGCGATTAAAACTGTGCATTTAAAGCAAGCTCTTCCTGCGTGCTGTTCTAAGTCACTATGAAGATCACTCACACTCCATCTCAACAAAAGAAAAAGAAATGATAGCACGCTAGTAGTGCTCTGAGGCCTTCATACTAAGGAAGAAATAAACATCGAAGGACAAATGAGACCAAAATTCATGACATTTCGACCAGAAGTTTATGAAGCTACACAGAGCTGCAGTGCCCCATGAAATCATGAAAATTGTTTTTAATTCTGTAAAACTATCACATTCATCGAGTACCTGGTCTACAGCTTTCACTGAAGCTTGTCTTTGCTAAACAAACAAACTCCCCATATTTCAATAAAAATAATTCAGCTACTTTGAGAAGCTGGCTGGATGCTAACACACTAATCACTGTCACTCCTGGTCAGATTCACAGCCATTTAGGTAAGAAGTCCCTGCTTCTGCTGGCTGTCGCCCTTGCAGAGAGACTTTTATCCACTGAATGCTCCCTAACTCAGAGGAAGTATTTCCCCTTCCAGTCCCAGAGTCCTGTGTGATGCACGGCTAAGTCACCAAAACCCACCTTTCACAGTACAGACACGAAAAGCTCAGAGTACTGCTCGTTGGAGAACTGTGCTAAAGCAACCACTTGTTTTGCTTCTCCCTCACCCTTCTATGAGCCAGTGTAACTCACTAGTTAAATCCCCTGAGAGGAAAATGAACTCTTCCACTCTCTCAACATCTCAGCAGCTGCATGTGCACAGCATCCCACGGACCCACAGTCCAACACCATGTTCATCACGTCCTGGGCACCAGGCTCAACACCAACAAAGCCAGCCTTGCTGTCATGTTCTTCATCAAGGAGCCACGTAATGTGCATGTGACACTATGTAAAGGTTGAGTACTGATGGAGAGGGACATACCCAACCAGGGTATGTAGACATCTCAAATGAAGCACTCCCCTCTCCCCCTGCAAAAATCAGTAGACGTGACAATTATCCTCTGCCCCTCTGCACTTCACTTCTTCCCCACCCACTCCCCCTACTAAACAGGATTCACATCTTCTCATCTCACTTGGTCTGGGGGAAGCTGCAAGGGTGCTAGAGATGAATTTGAGGCATGAGACACTATGAGCAGTGACAGCCATCCTGAGGTCAGAACAGTATTTTGATACCGCAGTAAACAAGGTCTGTGGGCACACGCACAACAAGCAAGAAACACCGAATAGCTGGACACTTCTGTGAGCGGTCCCTCTTGAAGAAGGAAGAGAAGTCCTATGGAATGAACAGACAACACTGCAGCACATCCTCACAGGGAGGTCACACCACACTCAAACCACCTCAACTTTTGTTTCATTCTAACTGCATGTGACACCAGGTTTTAACAGTCACTTGTGAAGATCTAGGGTTTACTTCTAGTATCATACACTGTCTTCTTATCAGCCAGCTGATTCCAACACCCCCATCCTCATACTTCTGCTAAGAGTACAGTCTTTGAACAGCTGACAATGCACAGCTTCCCAGTGAAAGTGCCTTCACCTGGATGACAGTCACACAAGCATCTGAAGTCATGTCAGCATTCCAAAAAACAAAGCCCTTTAACCACCCCTCAAGGATAGCATTTCTCTGTATTTTACAAGTGGGGAGAGAAATACAAACACCCGGAGGAGGAATACGATTTCTTCCCAACCGTTGCATGCTGTCAGCTTGTGAAGCACGAGATGCGATCACTCCCTATTTTAGCATGCATGACTACTAATGTTGTTGCTCACAAAAATTATCCGGTCCCTTTTTAAAATCCAGTTACAGTATCTAGCTTCAGGTTTTTTCTACCTAAGTAGTGGATGGATAGAGGTGAACGCACCGATAACATCTTGCTATGCCTTATTTGCTGTTCATAAAAAAAGACCCTTGCTCTCAATTTATCCTTGTCAAATCAGTACTTAAACAAAACCAAATCTGGAAAGAAAAACAAATGTGAACACAACTGTGCAGCATTACGATACAACATCTGATTCCTGCATTCCAATTCTCTAGCTCTCAAACACTGCAATGTATTGCGGACAAATTTAAAAATAAAGTCACTGATACCAACTACAAAACCACCAAGAAAATCCTCAGACAATGTTGGCTTAACCAGTGGAATGTGTAATTCTTGTCCTCATACTATCACTTTCCTTCATTAAAAATACTGGAAATAGCTTTTTGCCAGGTTAACCAACTCTGACTTCAATCTTGCTGACATTTCTTAAGTATAGCTGAATAATTCCATTCATATGTAAATTGAGCCATAAGCCGTGAGTAGCAGCACTGGCAGAGCCTCCCTCACAGAGATGAGCATTCACTCTGCCCAAGTCTAACCTGCAGTGATCTTTCTGAAACGAGACAAAGCCCAAAAGGTACAGCCACAACAATTTACAGAAGGCTTATTTTCAGCCTTGATGTTGTTTCTTTCTTTTACTTTGTGAGGTATTTTTAAATATTAAAGAGATGAAAGAACCGAGAACTGAGATTGCATCTGTTGCCATCACAATTTAACCACAGTCCATGTATTTATACAGTGGAATCTCCAAAATAACACCACTGCATCTGTTAAGATGACAGAGTTTTTCCATGGGCTGCGCTGTGTTATAGCAGAGTTACTCCGAAACTACTGCTTTTCAACTGCTGCCCCCAATGCACCCCAAATTCTTTTTGTAATCTTCCTCAAATGTGTTGAATTGTAAAGCTGCTGTTTCTCAGCATGGCTTGGGAACAAGAAAACCCTAACACATCTCATCAGTGGGCATCTGGCAGGAAAGCCCCACAGCTAATGCAGCATGTTTACTTAAACAATGAACTACCAAAAGAGAGACACAAAACACAAACCATGTCAAAGCAGATGTCCACTTCACATGTGTTTCTGCTGAAGTCCAGAACCACCACCACATGCGCACATCCAAAAGCATTTCTCTGTCTGTGCCTTATTTCTGCAGGATAACAACTGAACCAACTTGAGAGGACCTTTGTTCCTTCCCTGGTAATGCTGGCCACATTTTAGAACCACAACCCATGGAAGCATATACAAGCTTGAATCTTAAAAGGAACTCTCATAACCTAATTTAAGTATTAAATACATATCACATGCCTCTTGTTGAGGCACAACATCAATCAAAACATTTGTCCGCAGTCAGCCTACTCCAATGTGACAAAAATACAAACATTTTATTAGTGCACACACAAAAAAGGAAACAGAGAAACAAACAATCAGAACCTTCAGTCACTCCCAGACAGGACCCAAGCAGGCTCCAGTCACAGTCTTAAATCAAGCGAAGTCTCAAATCTGAAACAACAAATGTGCTTTGCTTAAAACCCATTTTTGCTTTTTTGTACAGTGACAACTGCACAGACCGAACCTCCATCATGGGCGTAGCCACTGGAAGAGCTGCAAGGAAATACCAACATAACTTACTAAAACAAAATCTCTATATCCAAGGTACATGAGCAACAGGATTAACAGACCCTTGGATATTTGTCATCCTCGTCCACACACGTCCTACTGGTTTAAAACTTTCCTTCCCCCAATCTCAGTACCTCTCAGGTCCAAGGAAGAAGAGCAATGTACACACAGTAACAGCAACTTATATGCATCTCATAACATAGATGGGTGTTCATTCCCTCCATACTTCCCAGGAGACATGGCATTTGCGAGGGACCATGAAAATGTAAATCCATCTCAAAAAAAAAAAAAGCTTCAGCCACAATAAAGTGAAAAAAGATTGCTGCAATCAATACAGAACCACAAGCTGCTTCCACCTGCTGGGGATACAGAACTACAGGAGAGAAGCAGAAGTTCAAAATCCATCGTGGCATCACAATTCCCATGGGCTCCCCCCTCCATCCCAGTGGCTCTGTGAACTCTTAACACAGTTCACATCATCACCATGTTGTCTCACTGGTTCTCAGATAAAAGAAAGGTAGAGCCACCTGAAAGCTTAACAAGAACCCACACTATTTAACTCCATCAGTATTTTGGAAAATAAACCAAATCCCCACTGGAATACATTAGATTTGCCTAGAGAACACAACAGTAACAGTTTAACTACACACCAAAAGCCCCAGGACAAAACAAGAACACCACCACAATAGAAGCAATTTCTGCACTGGCAAAGAGCACAGGGGATAGGACAAACAAGGTATTTCCATCACGATTTCAACTCCAACACTAGAGCCAGATGTTACTCTAAGATCAGCCGAGCAGTGCAAATACGTGTTTGTTCCTACAGGGCAGTGCCAGTGCCTTCACTCCTCCCGCGAGGTGTCTGCAATCTGCTTTTAAGCCTTTCAAGGTACACACTACTCTCACACAGAAGGACCCAAGGGGATGTGACAAGAACGGCAGGGAAGCAAAATATACTCTTTGTAGAAGGACAAAACGCAGAGATGACTCTAAACCGAAGCCAATGCAAATAATGAGAAAACCACCCCAGCTGAAATCCAGACATAAAGCCCTTCCGAAGTTCGAGCCAATGCTCTTTAAAAGTTCGGTTATAGACTGTTTCCAGGAGCAGCTGTCACCAGACCTTTCTCCAAAATGCTGTACCTGTTTGATTAAGACTTAAGATTTGAACTATCCATAAGACTTTCCACTTTGAGAAAAACTTGTTATTTTTGAGGGCTGCTCTATCACATACCATTTTAGAGCTTTTTTCTACACCATAAACTACTTTAGCAGCTTGTTTCTCAAATATTATGAGCTGCCTGACTACCAAATCAGGAAAACCAGCACTGTGTCAAATTTTGTTTGGGGAAGCTGATTTTGCATCCAAGAGCACTGGAATTCTCTTTCCCCACCAATAACCTTTTTTAAAACACAACAGTTCAGCTCTTGCAAAGTTTTCCTGTGCACACACATGAGGAAGACTTCAAGCTGAGTACCATGATCCGCAAGCAAACCAGATATAGCATCCCGCTAAGCATAAAGGAAAACCTCCTACCACCTTGCTAAAACACCTCTTACAAACCCACAGCAACACTAACAAGAAAGAGTAAAAAAAACAACGTGACACTATCCTAACCTTATCAACGCGCAGCTCCGAGCGAGACCTTTACAACTGCTGTGCTTACAGAAGTTTCATCCCATAAATACTCTCCATATTTCAGTACAAATGTGTACATAACCAAATACAAACTGAGCACCTTAGTCCTCCCTGCCACTTCATCTCATCTGTCTTATGTAAGAACTGCCACTATAACACAATTTGAAGATAATGATGTACTCCGTACTTGAGAATCATACATTCAGCTGCAGCTACCTACTGTATTCCAGTAGTAACAAATGGAACAGATACTTCAAAGAGCACATTATCCCAGCTCTAATTTATGCATGCTCCCTCTTACCATCAAGCCATTTATTTTAAACCTGTCAGATATACTTGTAATGTAGCATCATGAATAATTTAAAAAGTAATCTGTATAAACCAAGTTTATAAACTTAACAGCAGGTACAGTACCTTTCATTCAAGCAGACTGCACTCGGATAAAGTACAAGGGGTCTTTGACTACTTCAGCATGTATTCATTTCATGCATTCTGACCTTCAAAAAGTTCTTCTTTCCTGCCTCCAATCAAAACCTCTGCTATTTGAACAGTATTGTATAAGTAGCTGACTTAAATGAGTAGTGTACTAATTTGTGAACGGTTCATATTGAAGGAAAAAATGATAAAGCTGAAAACAATCAGTAAAAATGACCCACCACACATTCAGTGGCAGGGAAAACAAAAAAAAAAAATCACACATGTGAAGTTCATCTCTGTCATTAAGAACTCTAGTATTTTCTGCATTTGTCTGATGCTGTCACATTCTGACACTGCTCCTTCCACAGGGAGAAGCGATGTTCAGCGAAGAACTCCAAAAAAAAGCCAACCTTTCTCTGCTAAGAGAAAGTGTTTTGATCAGAGTTGATGCTCAGGCTTCCAAGTAAACAGAGCTATCTTTACAGCACGTAATGGCACCAATAAGGGGTTTGCAGATAACGCTCGCCCTGACTGGTCACAGAGCTATTTCAATATGTCCCTTGCTGGCAACACACAGCAAACAAACTCATTAGGTCACTGGACTTGCCCAAAACATATACCTACTTCATGTACTATCACAGTAAAGCACATACATGTGCAGTTCACCTATTTCCCGATTAAAAAGTTTCTTATTTGTACAAGGTACCTTTTTTTTAAGTCAATAGCATAGCATAAAGTTCTTAAAGCACAACACGGTTAGCACTTCTCTTCAGTGACAATTTTAACATGAATTAAGGCTCCGAGTTACTATGAAAATTACTTTGTGTTGCTACAAAAGCATACATTTGGTCTTCTACCGAATTATTTACTAAGTAGATTTGTTCCTCCAGAGGAATAATCTTAGTACTTTATTGGGGTGCGAGGTCACTTTTCACTGGGTAGGTCAAAGATAACAGTCTCCTTGAAACTATCACTGAAACATACAGGTGCTTGTTTCTGCTCATACCATCAAGTTTACCAAAAAAGGAACAGAGTAATACAAAATGTACAGATCTGGATACTCCAAAAATAATAAATACATAAAATTATATGACATTTAAGCTTACAAGTCATATGCAAATCAATCTGCAAATAAAGAAATAATAATTTTGCTTTTCAGCACATTTTAAATAATCTTGTGCCACAACAACAACTTCTTTAGGATATTAACACTGAAGAAGGATATCTTTCAAGATGCTGATTAACCAAGGGAACTGCTCATATTTAGCATTTGCAAAGGTTAAAAAGAAAAATTTTCAGTGACAAATGCAAGTTAAACTTTCACAATACACCACCATGCTAACACCAGTTTTGCCAGAATGCATATCCTTAATTAATGAATAAGCCAAACTATTACTTATCAGAAGCAGCAAGGAACTACAGCCTATTTCTGAGTTTGAGGAGTTGGTACAGCTCTGTTTGCAGAGCACAGAATGAATGAACACTGTGTTGCTAATCATTTGCTGGTCCTCGAAGTTTGTCTCAGACAGTTCTGGACACAAAAAAAGACAAATATAGTACTACAGAAATCAGTCCAGATTGTACCTGTCATGACTTGGCTAAGAGGGAAAAAAGAGAAGCCCAAAAAAGCCACCACAAGACAGGCTGGCTAACAACCACAAATGTGTCTTCATCAACTACTGTTTTGAGAGTTCTGCTTTTGTACAATAAAAAAAACTTGAAACTATTCTTTTTAAAGTGTCTTTCATAAATCATAAAGACTAATCCAACTAACCTACACCAAGAAGCTGTCTATACAATTTACAGTGATAGAAAAATTACACGTCAAATATATCAAAATACTAAAACAGTGTTTCTACCTTTCAAACACATCACTGCATTCCTGAAGTCTTTCTGAACACAGAACTCTCAAAAGCAGCACGTTCCATTATTACCCAAGCCCAGAACCTTAAAAGCTCAACTTTCTCAGAAAAATCTGAAATGAAATGAAACTACAAATCTGCAATGACTTTCATTAAGAGACTCTCAAGACAATTACTCAAACTGCAGCTTTTTAAAAAATTTAGTAACATACACAATAGCTTTCAATAATAACCTGCAGTTTACCATTCCTATGTGCGCACTCACACATATAAATAAAAAACAGCTGCTACTTGATAACATCAAAGCATTTCCAAATGGAAAAGCTTTACACTAAAATCCAACTCATAACGTATTTAATTTCATAAACCAAAGTTTTAAAAACCTTTTCAGAAAGTTGCCATTGCTTCTCAGTCATCATCTTTTCAAGAAAGTAAAATAATGCTCATGCTCATGAAGTTTACTAATTTAACTACAGATAATCTAGATAAATACTCTATTTTCTTAAAATAATTTAATTCAGCACAGTTTGTAAGTTATGAACTTCAGGGCCATTACAGATGATGAGCTAGATAAGTGTTTTCTGTGTGGGATCATAAAGTTAACATCCAGCGTGAGAAAAACAGGTTTCCTGCATATATTATTTCCTCTCTCACAAAGTTCAGGACCATAAACAAACTTCTCTACAATGAAGTTTGCGGTAGCTCACAATTCACACAGATGGAATATACACACAATATAATTAATCATTTAACAAAACTGCCTCTCCTGGTCTCCGAGTTAATAGTTCCAGTGATCACTGGTAAAAGCTACCTCAGAGTGAGGAAAAAAAAAAAAAACCTCGGCAAGAGAAAAAAACTTCAGTTAAACATGAACTGAAATTGTAATTTAAAGCTAACAGTTACAGCCCTGAAACATATTTTAATTCTAAAAGCAGGGAAAACAAAAAAAAAATTATCCTCACCAAAGACATTCTTCTCCAAGTTTCTCTTAGTAAAAGCCAGTTTAGCAGAAAATAAAAGAGGATTTGAAACTATTTTTCACAAAGTAACATATACTGATTGAAATTAATTATTTACCAATGAAGACAGATTCAAAAATCATCACATGGAAATTTCTCAACACTAAATTTTGTCTGTGTATTTCAAGATGAAAACAAGTTTGGTATCCCTGGAGTTGCACCTCAACTACAGTCTAAATAAGTTTGAAGGAACAATTGGTCAAGGAAAAGCTGACATAAAAATTAACAGCATAGTTTATCACATCTGAACAATTTCCCTAATAAAGCCAATAAATCATGCCTTCTGTTGTCCTAAAGTTGAGCTAATTGATCTGTCTTCTCACTCCCTGCGGCCCCTTCCTTTCCTCACTTCTCACAACATACTTAAGAACAAAGTTAAATGTCCTTCACTTTACACAAAGAAGAGTATTTCTCTCTCTCAAATGTTGGTTCAGCACTTAAACTTCTAACACACATCTTCTTTCCACACCCATTCCTCTGCTTTCTCATGTTCTCAACACATTTTGCCTGATATTAGCTAAGCTACTACCATTTCCTAACCCTTTGAGTTTCTGAGTCATGCAAGCCTTTGCTCCAGTTCCAGTATGGAAACGCTTTGAAAGTACAATCTAACACAATCAGAAAAGTCAAAAGTACTGCCTGGCTCACCGCTCCTTCCCATGGACTCTGGTCACCATAGCTCCTGAGCACTTTCCTCCTCTCCTCTTTTTGGTGAGCCCGACTGACAACAATTTCTTAAACGCTCTGGCATTTTCTATTCACAACCTCAATTAGAGAGGGAATTATCCAGCTCCCATTTAACAACATTCACTAACCACGAGGCGTACCCGAAAACGCTGATGTGAAAGCTAGGTGTGTGTAACTCTGGCACTCAGGAGCTCATGAGGGTTTTCACTAAGCAACCCCTGAGAAAGATTAAACACACAGCATGAGCTACTGTTTATTAACATCAGAAACATCAAATATAGCCTGGATAGACAAACAAATGCTCAGAGCTAACACGAACACATCCATCAAGATAGCCATCAGTCTGAAGTATTATCAGACCTAAAACCATTATTTTCATTCTAAACGTTTAACCCATTCCCTTCTAGACGTTCCCTTTGTAAACATACACACAAGGGTGAAAATCAAAACCCCATCATGCTCAAGGTAGAAAAGGAAGAAAACACCATGTTTACATTTCATCTTAAACCCACCGCTAGGATGAAACAGTCTCCAGCAGTTGTAGCTTGACACATCAAATGCACTGTTACACCAGCACATACTTTATCTTAATGAAGGGTCCTTTTGTTTTAATTTTTGTACCATTCCAACAACATCTCAGGAAATTCTCAGAATTTTTTACTGACTGTTTTTGAACCAGAAGCTTTCCACTTAAGCTACCTGCATTTTAAAGAGGTTTCTGTCATATAACCACAAACAGATTTTACATAATTTAGCATTAAAGGGATGGGTCTCTCCCCTCCAGTTGTAACTCCTTTGTATTCCTATTTAGGAATGCCTTGCTTGTTTGACCGAAAATGGAAGTGCCTTTTAGCTATGACACAGTAGATATGAAAAACAAATAAAAATTAAGATTAATCTTCCTTGTACTATTGTGGGGAGAGAGAAGAATACGAAGAGATGCAAAGCATCTGCTCTGGAGATCATTTTTCCCCCTAACAGCAAAATTCTTTCAGCAATAACTCGTGAAAACAAAGGCTATTAAACTGTGAACTACAAAGACAATCGATTAGAGGCATTATTCCGCTAAGACAAGTTTTTCAGCATTTTCCCATACTTAAACACCTAGATCTTCAGAAGAAGATATTTCATTTGGGAAGTTCTTAATTGGGTCATTTTAGCTAAATGGCAACTGCAAACACTTGAGAGGACTGGAACCTAAAAACCCTAACATACTGTTCCTTTTTTTTTTAATTGCCAGAGCTGGGCAAGCATTTTTATTTGAAGGTGTTCTGTACCAGGTAAAGCAAGAAAAAAAATCGTAAGCATGTATCCTAGCAGTTTAAGGATATACCAAATCTTCTCCTCCTCTCCTGTTCTGTTGCTCCACGCTACTCAATCCTTTGTAAGCCCTTCCCTGAAGGAGGGCATTGGGGTTTTGTTTTTAGAATTAGAGATTAATCTTCCCTCCTGAAAACAGCTCTAGCCAAAAAGTTCAACTCGTGGAAGCAGGACTGTGGCTCTCCAGCCCCAGACAGCCCTGCCACCACAACCCAAAAGCCCAAGCTGGGCCTTAATTTGCAAGGAGTTAATTGGCACTCACTGGCTAATGAAACACAATATTACTCAACATGCATTACAGACTCCATCTATGCACATCTTGCTCACTCTCTTTTTTTGTAGTTAGCTTGTCATTGCATTCAAAGAACTTCCTTTTTTCTTTTCAACCTGGAAATACTACTTCTAGAAAAGCCTTTCTAGCTCCCAAATTCTTTCCCTTTACATTTAAAAGGGAGAAAACCGATCTCTCCCTTCATTCCCTCCAACAACACATGCCTTTTTGAAAGTGAGAGGCAAACAACAACAGCTCAAGGAGTACGTTGAAAAACACACAGCTGAGAAATTAAAGCATCAAGATGCAGTAAAGAAACATTCCTGTTTCTGCAGACACTGAAGGAGACGGAGCAGTTTCTAAAATGGTTGGGCTCCAAGGCACATTTACCATCTCCCTGTCTACAGAGACACTCCAGAAAACAAGGGAAAGCTGATTTCATGCAAGAGATCCTCAATCCAGCGTGAGCCCGGCATACCAGAAGAAAAACCGACCAGCAGCCGGGATTAATGCGGTGATGATTGCAGGCTAATCAATCGCAGCGCCAGCCATCCCGGCCCCCTTGATTTCCCCCTGCGCCCGAAGGGGGCGGGCACCGCAATACAATCACAGGTTTGAAACGCGCAAAAACAAAACTCGGGGCTTTTGCAACTGCCGAACAAGCCGGGCAGACACCGCGATCCGCAGACGATGAACGGGAGGAGGGATCCAGCCGCCTCCGTGCGCCGGGGCCGCGGCTGATGGCAGCGCGGCCGCGCACAATGAACCACGTTTTCCGCGGTGCAGCGCTCGCACGCTGCTCAAACTGTACAAACCTTAATGCCAGAGACAACACAGCTGCTAAGGGGAAAAAAATTTTAAAAATCACCTTTATAATATGGCTCAGCCGGCCATCAAACCTTTCTATTTATGCACAAACGTTGAAATTCATTACAGCGGAAAAAAAAAATAATAAATAAAGCATACACACCGAAACAGCAGAGTGTGACCTTTAGATTGCGGGATGCCACCGTAATTCTGCACCCCGAGCCGAGCGAGTGAAACCCTTCCTAGGCAGTAAAGCGGCAATAAAAGGCAAGGCGCTTATTTCCAGGAATTCTTCACTCACTACGGCAGGTTATTGCATACAAGCCTCTAAATATTGACAGAGATCAAGCTCCTTCCATGCGGGGAAAGCAAGGAGGGCTCTTCCCAGCCTGCAAGTGTTTACTACGCAGCTCGCAGCCCTGGCTACAGCGCTCTAAACACTGCACCGGGCTCGGGAGGGGGATCAGGTGGGGGGAAACACAAAGGAGAGGACGGAGGGGCATCACGACCCCCTCCTCCGGGTTGGGGGCTGCGGTTCCGCGCCGATCCCGTGTGTGTAAAACCAGCCAGGCCACCCCCGGGGGGTGGGGGGAAGCGAAGGGATGAGAGGGAGACGTGCAGCCCCGGGGTTGTTAAACGTGCTGGAGGAGCCGCCGCGTAACAGGAGGAGAACACGGGCATCCCCGCGGGCAGGGGCCAAACCCGCTGCTCACCGCGGCGGGAAACGGCGCGCGCCCCGGGAGCCCCTCACACACCACGCGGGAGCCCCGCACCGGCCTCCTCACAAAATCCTCCTCAGGCACAGGGACCCCCCCGACCCCTCCTCAGGCACAGGGAGCCCCTCACACACAGGGAACCCCCCCAACCCCTCCTCAGGCACAGGGAGCCCCCCTCGCACACACACAGAGGGGAGCCTCCCTCACACACTCCTCCTCAGGCACAGCGAGCCCCTCACACACACACACTGGGACCCCCCCTCATCCACACCCTCACACACCCCCAAACACACCCAGGCAGCCGACGCCCTCACACCCCCCTCACGCCCACCCCTCAGCGACTGCCTCACAGGCCCCGGGGGGACCCCCTCGCCGACACCCCCCGTCCGACACGCACCGTACTCACTTTCCCCATTTGTTGGCCACAGACAAAGTGCGGCGAAGACAAGCAGAAACCCCCAGACGAAGGCGAGGGACCCTCCTCCAGCGCCAGACTTCATTCCTCTTTTTTTAATTGGACAAAATCCTCCTTTCCGGGAAAAAAAAAAGTCCAAAAATTGTTCGGTTTCTTTTCTCTCCCCGTCCTCTAAAAATAACGAAGGAGGCAAAAGGCGGAGGAGAAGCGGAGCTGGATAAATAAATCCACGTTGCCTCCAGAAATGAAGAAAAAAAAAAAAAAAAACAAGACCCTTCGGACTAGCAAACCGAAGGGGTTTTTGAGGTCCCTGGGTGTTGATCTTCCGGAGCAACCACACCAAAAATACACAAGATATTCACGATGTATTAACGGCAATAACAACAAGGCATGAAAAGCCTCGGGGCGACGCTGTCTGCGGGGCGGCGGGGCGGGCTCCGGGGCGGGGGGCGCCGCCGTCTCCCCTCAGCGCTGGCTGCAGTGGTACATCGTGCACAGGAGCCGCAAACATGAGGCACATCGGGGCTGGCAGTCTGCATCTTCAACCTCCATTTTCCAACACCGCACACAGAGGCAGCCGCGCACACACACAGAGACACACAAAAAAAAACTGGGAGGGCTGCGGCGGGGGGGGGGGGGAGGTGCGACCCAGACAATCTTAATACAAAACAACAACAGCTTCGCCGTCCCTCCGCGCAGGGACGGGGCTGCCCTGGCGGGATCCCCCCGGCTCCTCTCCCCGCTCAACGAGGAGGGAGAAAAAAAAAAAAAAAAAAGAAACCCACCCCCACGCACAACCACCACCCACAACAACAACAACAAGTCCGGCTGGCTGCAGAGACTCGAAATGCGGAATTTGGAAGGAAAATGAATTAAAAAGGCTTCCCCCTACTCCTCCTCTTCCTCTCTTCGGCGCTGCTGCCACAGGCTCCTTCTCCCAAAAAAAAAAAAAAAAAAAAAAAAAAAAAAAGAAAAATCCAGGACACACACACAAAGCAGCAGCAGGGCGAGCGGAGCAGCTCAGCACCCCGCCTCCTCCCCCCGCAGCTCTCCTCCTCGCATCCCTCCGAGCCGCCTTGCCATCGCGCCGGGGGCGGGGAGGGGGGGGGAAGAACGACGACAACAACAACAACAACAACAAAAACCACCCAGCGAATTTGTAAATCCTTTTCCTTTTTTTTTTTTCCTTTCCTCCCTCCTCCTCTGGGTGTGCGCGCGCTGCAAACCTTCCCCTCGCGCTGCCCAGCCCAAGGAAGGGGGAGGGGGAGCCGGGAAGAGGTGTGCGTGTGTGTATGTGTGTGTGCAAGCCGGGGGGACGGCGGGGGGGACGAGGAAGGCGATCCGGTTTGCTGAAGGTCAAAGCCCAGGAGCTTGTTGCGAAGGGTCTGTAATTCCTCCGGGGAGGGAAGGCGGGGGGTGGGGGGGAAGGGTCTGCTGCTCCTCCCAATTAATTCGCCGCTCGCTTGCAGCAGGGTTTGCAGCGCTCTGCTGCCGCGTCTCTCTCTCCCCCCCTTCTCCTCCTCCTCCTCCGCCTCCTCTGCGCTGGCTCCCTTTGCACGACGGCGAGTGAACGCTGGTAAACAAGAACCTCGGCGTCGCTCCGCCGCGCCTGCCGCCGCTGCCGCTGCTTCTCCCCTCTGCGGCCGCACGGGGACGGGGCTCGCGCCCGCCCTCTCGCTCAATCCCGCGCGCGCGCACGCGCTCTCTCTCTCTCCCTCGCGCAGAGGCGCGCGCTCACTCCCCCCCGCTCTCCTCCCCGCCCTCCCCTCGCGCGGGCTCCCCTCGCACAGGCGGCGGCGGCGGCAGCGGCGCGCGCGGAGGCGGCGGCGGCGGCGGCGCCTGAGCGGGCGCGAGGGAAAAGCTGGAGCGGATTCACGCGGAACGGAGCGGGGTGGCTGCAGCGCGGGTGCTATGAGCGCCGGGCCGGGCTGGACTGGGCTGGGCCGGGCCCGTCCGTCCTGATTCTGCCTCTGCTCCGAGCTAGCGGGGAAAGGGGAAAAGGAGGCAGGGATGGAGCTGCACCGAGCATCCTGCGGGGTGCAGAGGGAGAGCACGGCGGGAGAGCCAACGGGAGACCCCCTGCTGATGGTGCAAACACCTCTGTGCTCTTCAGAAATGAAAAAAAAAAGTATCAAATATATCAAATACATAAAACATATAAAATGTATTAAAAAGAAGAGGGTGACTTAGGAGGAATGAGAAACTTGTAACTTTGCTTTTCACGTGATCTGTTTATTTATTTCCTGCATTTAATTGCTGTTGCTCCGCTGGGCTGGACACCCCAGAGCCTGAGGTGTGCTGCTCGGGATGCAGCTGAAGCAGGAGGGAGGGAAGGGAATTGCAAGGCCTGGCTCACCTGAGGGAACAAACAACGTCGGAATGTGTCCCCTTCCATAGTCCCAAACTGCACTGAATACTCCGATATTGCCCGTTCTATGCACGTTTCTTTGCTAGTCTCCTACAATGACATTCTACACCCAGGCCCCAAATGGGAGAGATGGGATTAGCTGAAGCAGGAAAGGTTTGGGCTTTTCGGAAGCAGAAAACGTGGGCCGTGTTCCCGCTGTTTCACCAAAGCTTGTAGTAGCCATGCTGCACAGCATATGGATGTCCTGAGTAATCACAGATTTGTTGCGATACTTTGGCATGGGGAGATATCAAAATGATGCTGAAGTATAAGAAAGCAGACATCTGTGAGCATTTGCGATAGTCTAGTTAAAAAAAAAAAGCTCCATTAAGAAATGTGCAAATGTCACGTTATTAATGCAAATGTCAAAATTAAGTTTTTACATTTAAATCTAAATTCTTGAACATCTTTTATTTCAATAGCTTTCAGTTACATTACTACATAATTTTCCACAACCATATACATGTTTTTCTTGGAGGTTTTCCATCCATTTTTGTACCATTTGCCTTGCCAGAATGGCCCAGTATTGTCTTAGTCCCACATCAGCTCTCGTGCCCCTTTGGAAGGATGAAAAGGCTTCATCTGGTGTCACGGAAGGCAGGGGAAAACCCACCACTGCGTGCAACGGGGCAGAACTGCCACACGTGCACACACGGCCAGGACTGTCAATAATTCGATAATAAGCCAAAGCGTGGCTCCGTGCCCGTTTGGATGGTAGCACAACTTGAGAGTTGAGATTCACCGTGGGAGAATAAGGCATGAGGCTGTCCTGGACTGCTGCACGTGTGCGTATCATAGCCTTTATCAACTGCGCACACGCTTTCAAGGCTTGGGTTCAGTTGGACCAGAAAGATCTTCATGTCCAGTGAAGTTTTACTCTTGCGCTGTACAGTTGTGCCAGATACGGAGCAGAACAAATGTCCTTATGTGAATATTGTGGCATTGACGCAGCATGGATTGTAATGTGTTATTTACAAATTAATGTATTGTTGTGTAAAGACAGAGCTGAAATGGGAACGGGGTGTCTATCGTTTATCATTCTGCTGTCATAAAGAACGTCTGTTATGATGAAATAGCCTTTCTTTCATGACTTTGACGAATAGGGCAAGTCATGGACAAGCACATCGTGCTGGATGCCATACAAGCAGAGAACAAAAAGATGTGCTGTGCCCTCAGAGAGGTTACAGCCTCTATAAACACAATCCTATAGGTGTTGTAACATAGTTTGTTTCTGGAATCTGACAGATTCTTGTAAAAGGAAAAAAAAATATTATAATAACAGCACAGTGTTGAACGGAAGGTGTTTGCAGTGTTCTCCATCCTCCCAAGCTGCCAATGTGAAATTCACAATTTGGGATTATTTGGCTGGACTTTGCCAAGCCGTCTTTACCCTCTGTGCTGCGGAGGTACATGGGAAAAATTCCTGTGAACACTGAGAGATGCCCGTAGCCCTGTTCTCTTTAGAGGTTAAGGAGAGCTGTGCCCAGGGTTCAGCTTTCTTTGCCCTTTCGCATGGTGGGCAGCTTTGAGTGCCAGCCATGCACATGCACATGCTCAGCTTCAGTGCACACTTTTAATCAGATTCGGCTCCTGTGCGTTGACATCTTTCTCTAAGAATGGTCCTGTTATTTTCAGTGGAAACATTTAAGTCAGGATTTTTCATCGTGTACAACCGCAGCATGGTCATATCTTTGGCTCTGAAAACCTCAAGGAAACTGTACTAAATGCACCATGTGCAAAATTAGAGAGTTATCATTTGGAGAAATTAAAGTTAATGATCATGGTAATGTGCAGAGGTGCTTCATGATGAAATCTGTTTCCTTGTCAACATCGTGTGCCTCTACTTTTATCTGTGGACCTGCACAAAGGAGGTTGATAAGAATGGTGAGAAGTTTTTATTTACTGGGAACCCAGATCTGGCATCCTACAGCTAAATACCACTCGGATCCTGAAAGCGGCTTGAATAACTTAAGCCTTTCTTTGGATCGAGATGTGATTAAAAATGTTTTGTTGGAACCTCATCACAAGAAAGCAAAACAGACTGGATATAAAAATACCCAATCCAAAAGGAAAACGTTTCAGCAAATGGATTAAATGAGGTAGTCAACATGCAAAACTCTTATAAATCATTGTCTCCCCAAGTCCATCTGAATACATCGAGGATGTGTTAGGAGGAAGTTTCCCAAGTTGTGGCCATTTGCAATCTCTGCTGAGATTCTCTGAAACCATCCCTCCATTTTTTCCTGTTTATTTTGTCAGGTCATTCTCCCACCAGCTTGGACCTCATTCCACTTTTTCTGCCTGCTGCACCTTGCCCAATAGCTCAGCTATAAACTGTAGCTGTCACAGTTCTTTTGTTATTGCCTAGCAATCCAGCGAGGTCCCGATCCTTGGCAATGTCTCCTACATGAGGCTGCTAATCATAAATAAAACATTCCAAAAATAAGGCGTACACTGTTCAACACATATTATGTGTCTAGATTTGTGCAAAGTTTTCCGCTCCTTTCCTTTTGCACATGAAGCCTAAACTGTAATTTCCATTAGTATAAGAAATCATTTTGTCATGACTCGATCTTCCCTGGTGGTAGAAAATGACTTTCTTCTCTGTCCCGTTGGTTCTACAATTATTCTTCCTCTCCATTTGCGCTGGGCTTCACGCCTCCTCTTTTTCCACTGCTGGTTTATGGTCCTTGAGATAGACAGATGGACAGCAAGAAACGCATGAATACACACACACACACTCACGTTACCCTCTAGAGTGCGATGCCGAATGCCACCAGCATACCTGCCTCCTGTTTAAAATGCCGCTTAAGTGGAAAATTCAGGAAATGTGGCAGTAGGGATGAAACGACGCGGTTAAAACAGCCACTGACCCCGGTCTCTCAAAACATATAGCTGCCCAAGGCAAATATCCTAATACTCAGCCATATTTTAAATTTTAACAGCAGCCTTACCGCTGCTTTCTGGGGCCACCACTGGGGAGAAAGAGGCCTCACTATTTTCCTTGCCTCAGTGCTCGTCGTACTCCACGTAGGCTTGACTAGACTTTATTTTGGCTTCTGCAAAGCTTTCGGGGCAGCCTGACCTCTTTACCAGACGCTGGCTTGTCATAACCTTTAAGCATCTGAACATTTTGTTTTACCGGCGTAAGGGAGTAGTTGAAATTTATTCTCCTGCTTTCTCCAACCGTGTCGGCTCCCCAGGACGAAGGTCGGTCATTGCAGAGCCATCTCCTCTTCTCCACAGGCTCCTCGTGTTGCCAGCTTGCATTGTTCAGGCTCTGTTTCAGGCTGAACGGTTTTGTTATAGATAGGTGTGGGTAGATAGGTGTGCTGGGCAGGAATTACGTCTCGTGATACATCTTTATACGCAGCTTGGGTGAGTGTGATCTGTACACATACAAATCCTTGGACATCACTCTCTTTTCCCCCCAGATCTCCATTTATAAACTGCATTTTCTAGGCTCATAACAAGCCCTTCAAGTCTAGACAAAATGTGCGTTGCTCATTTATAGCATGTTTTCCACTTTTTGCTCAGCTGTGAGTTGCATCATGTACCAAGCATCACATACCCATGACCTCCGCGGGCTCCCAGCTGCAGGAAGATGCTCAGTCTCCTCTCAACAAGTGGACGGGGGCACAGCACACACTCAGACGGACACTGGCTGGGCAGGTTCCCATTAACTCCTCTGCAGTGGACGAGGTGTCTGTAGACCCTCTCCATCCACCCACCGTCTTTTCTTTCCCAGATCTGCAGCGTTAGGCAGGATTTGGGTAGAAGTAACCAGAGGGCTGAGCAGCATCTCTGCAGCTGCAGGAGACCAAGCACTTAAGACAAAAATGGAGGAAAAAAAAAAAAAAAAATCGATGTGTGCAAGACTTAAATACCAGGGCACTAATCAGATAGACCCAAAAAAAGTACAATTCTTTGGGTCCGAGTGATTTCTAATACTCTTGGCGCTAATACTACCGCAAACAGTGGCTCAAGATTGGTCCCTCCTGGAGCAAATAAAAAGCAGAAGGGAAGAAAAGATATTGTTTATTACTTGTGTCCCTCTGTCAAAGAAGTATGCAGCTACATGGACGATTTAGGGGCAGCAGCTGAGCAGGAATAACTATAAAATTCATGTTTTAATAACAACAACAATAATAAGCACACACCAGCATTTATAACCCTAGTTACAGGCCTGAGCTATCATATCCATAGCAACTGCAGCAAGTGGTGAATGCCATATATTTAGAGTTCCCGTGCACCTGCCTAAAATAGCCGCCGATAAATTATGCTGATGTTTGTGCCTTTTCGACAGCGCTTTCACAAGGCTGCCGATGCACTCTGCAATCCTGCTGAGCCTTTGCCACGACAGCAATTCCACTTCCCTACCAAACCTTCGCCTTCTCACATTCGTCTCCCCTAAACGTGACAAATTAGTCAAAAAAAGACACCCCGAAGGTGAGCACAGCAGCGCGAGCTATAGGTGCAGGGGAACAGCTGCCGCTTGCTTCCAACGTCTGTCGGCATCCCCGCGCCAGCACGGCGGCTGTCAACACGTGCCTACCGTTAATGTATTGAATTAATAAAGTGTTGCAAGTAATTAGGGCTCTATCCTGCCCCTCTCGCAGGCAACGTGATGGTGCTATGTATTAACGGCGTGCACGTAAATAGTTTACAAAGAGTTAATGAATGACTGCGAGGTGGTTGAGTACATGGCTAGTGGGTTGTGGAGATTGTTACAGAGTCCAACAGGTCAATCGCGTGCTTGTAACCGTGGCTTATAACCATCCACCAGACCATCTGGTGATGTGCTTATTGCATTTTATAACACAAACTCCTGATGTCTGCAATGTGCTTATAACAGCTATTAATCTTGTGTTATTAACTCTTTCAATGCAATATCTATTTTAACTTGAATATCTAATATTACCAGCAAGAATTCCACCAACTTAACTGGGAGAGATCAGACTTTTACCCCACAGAATGGACAGAAAGGATCTCTCCTTACTATATTGTATGATTTTTGCACTGAACACTTTGGATTTTCACCTCAGATGTACATGTATCCTATTGAACTGGGGCACGGCAGCGAGAAGGACGTGATGGAATCATACCAATGCCTGGAAAAAACTTGCTGCATTTTCCAATTCAATAGTAACACCCATCCCCAGATCTTAAAATGTGTTTATAGGCAATTAAATGTCACAGTTCATTTGGAAGGAGGATAATTATTGCTACTGGGAAGAAAGAAACGCGGGTGCAGATTGGCTGTAGTGACTTTAAGCTCACCCCTTTTACCTGTGGTAGACTTCAAAGGACTGTGAATGATTCTTTGTTTTGGTTTTGTTGGGTTTTTTAAAGCTTAGGTATACAATTATTTCTTTAAAAATATTTTAAACTAAACTTCTTGTTTCTTTGTCTATTTACATTTGACTTCAGATGGAGCTGAATATATGAAAATTAAGATTATTTGTTCCGGTTCAACAGATTATATAAATGGAACCCAAAATAAAGTCACTAGTGGGGTAAATTATGGACTGCAACTATTTATTTGTACCAAATCTTTGTCAGAGCTCTGTACAGAATAAATGGTACATACAAAAGTATATATTTTTAAGTTTTCATGTGCTCAGGTTTCCATCATTTCTATGACGTGTTTGCATCAAAACTCCTTCAAACCTAATGAAATCCAAACTATCTTACATTTGCAAGAAGAAAGAAAAATGTTTATTCAAGAATATTATGGAACAGCACAGCCTTAAAACTAAACCATTGGATCTCCAGTATAGAAAGCTAAAAAAATGCTTCTGAAAATTGTTGAAGAAAAAAAACCCCTGACTCCTTCTTGGTTGAAATAGGATTTTTGACTTCCGATAAAAAGCAGGATTGGGTCAGGTGTTTTTTCAAAGAGATCAAATTATCATTAGATTTGAGAGTAAATTAATGTGCAATGGTAAATGGCTGCATATACATTTAAATGACACTGAAAATGCTTTAAAGCAGTTGGAACATATTTCCAGGTGGTTTGGGAATGTGTAAATATTAGCACATTCTGAAGGCTGGTTTTAAAGGGCCCTTCATACTCGATAGGTCTTGACATCCATTTTCCCCTCATTTACTCTGTGTGTGTCTGTGCACGCCAGCGTGCCGTCTGACCACCACACATTTTAAAATGGGTGACTCATGGAGGTCCAGCAGCAACAGAGGGAATATTGGTCTAGGGATGGAGGACGTGGAAAGAAGGTTGTTAACCATAAACAGCTCAGAAAAGACATTTCTAAACAGGCTTTCCCAGGACATGCCAAATCCAAGAAATTACAATATTCCCTGAAAGTCGGCTTTCCATCGGCACCTGGGTACTCACTGCCTTTATCCCATTCCTCTACCCTTATTCTTTGTACCACGTAGGAATGATCAGAGTGGGGACAATGCCCATGCTGTGAGGGGAATACATCCTTCTCAGTACGTTCCTTAGAAAATTACTGAACTTAAATAAATGAGCTGATGGTCTGGAAGCTCGTGTTTTGTCTATTAACGAAATGAGCTTGAACCAGAAATACCAACTTCAAACATTTTCCAACTTCAGGTCAAATCAGAATATAGGATATGGATCTAATGCTGGTTTTGTTTAGAATTTAAAAATAATTAAAACTTTTTTTTTTTTGGATGTGGGGGCTCCAAGATTATTTATTTTCTAGCAGTCTTAGTTCTCTCTTTCTGTGCTTCCACTACCTACAAACAACTCGCCAAGAATACATGTGCTGTGTGACTGGACTGGTTCCATAACAGAGAAATAACTCAAAAAATGGACTTTGAATCTCAGTTGTTTAAAACCCAGTTACCAGCCCATTATAACCTCCAGAGAGACAAACTGTCTCCTTTACATAATGCTTTTGTTCACTCCTCTGTATTCAACGCCACGTGGATACATTCAAGCTACTGCTTTTTTTCTGGATGGACTCCTCTAGCCCTGTCTGTACTTTTATTCTGCCCCTGGAGACCGTCACAGCTAAAATTTGGTCCAAATTGGGAAGATGTAGCGTAGCAGCTCTTGAGACCAGCCATCACATAGCTTATGTACATGTTGTATACCTTTTGTAGTGACTTTGGACCACTGCTCCAGCAAGTTAACGAATCACTGGGATAATGAAGATATTTTTCCAAATAATTTTTGAAAAGCAATCGAAGCATTTCCCCTAGGATGTCTCCTAGCCACATACTCCCCATTTTCTTCTCTCAGAGCATTTCTGAAACTGGTATTCATGCAAATGAACTGGGGGAACACTGAGAATTTGTCCTTCAGCATCGTGTGAGCTTCTGGATTTGTTTTGTGCGAGAGAGTTGTCATTTGTCTGGAAGTTCCCATAGTGAATTTATTGGTCTTCTGACGTTCCTGGCGCCAGGTCTGCATTCCCATAAAACAAGCCAGAAGAAACTTTGGAAACAGAACCTTTATAGTATCCACATATTGGGCCATATTCAACTCCAAAGTCAGCAGGTGCAACTCCCATTGATTTCAGTGGGAATTCTGTCTGCTTACGCGGGAGCTGAACTTGGTCCATAGCATCTGGGCATCTTTCCCAAAAACTCTCTTCACTGAATGCAGGGAATGAACCAAAGCTTAATACACTTCTCTGCTGTCCCTAGGAAAGGAATCAGTCTGTCTTTTCAAGAGATTGTAGGGAAAAAAAAATACCTGCTAGGCTTGCAAAGCTGCTTTTGCCATTGTACCCTAGTGTGAACATCTGAAATGTTCCCATGAACTCACACTTCCCTTGTTTAAAGATTGTCTGTCCAAGAAAACCTCTTTTTTTTGAGGCTTATAAAGGAAGAATTCATTTGGTCTCCCTTTTTTTTTTTATGGCACAATATTTGTTATGCAATGATTTTTAAACATCACTGAAAAAAAACCTTCTAAGGCAAATCATTTAAGAAAGAAACTCTCCTGAAAAGGAATGGGATTTTTTCTGAAGAAATGCTCTTTCTGCTAAGTCATCTTGCATAGAAAAAATACCCAATTGCACTGGATGATATCTTGCTTAAATCCCTCAGAGGGGAAGGAAAGCTCTCAGACCCTTGCTCTTTGGGATGTGTTGTTGAAATTGAACATATGCTTAAGTGCATTCTTAAATACAACGCTTTTGAACACGGTCTTACATAACTGTATCTTCGTACCAGAGGATTTGCATTTTGTGGTATTTGCTACAGTAAGTGTAGATAAATTAAAATAGTATTGTAATCTCCAGGCAAAATTACGCGTGGGTTAAGGCATGAGATTCGTCAGTGAAATCTGCTGAGAGCAGGTTTTTCAGGGGATGTCCATCATCGGAGGGGCAGGATCTTATCAGGGGAGGCCGTTCTCACAAGAATTTGGCATAAATTAATTTACGTATATTCGAGATAAACTGCTGAGTGAGATAGGAGGACGTCTGGGTACTTTCTCCACCTTCTTGATCCAGATGGAAATGACTGCGACGAGGCGACGTTGTTACCTGCTCAAGTTGTCAGAATGTTCTTCCAATCGTCCAGCCGCACCATATTCACTGTCAAATACGCCTCTGAAAATTCCTCTCGTAGGCTTCTAGTTGGCATAAAACTGCCTGTGGATGTTTATGAAATGTTATTTTCACTTTCCAACACACAAAACTGCAGGAATTTTCCTGAGGAGGCAGCAGGGGCGGTTCCATCCAAGAGAGACATCCTGGTGAGACAGCAAGCTGCCTGGCAGGGGTGTCAGGGACATTCAAGCTATTTCTTCCTTTCTTGGTGGTGGCTTTTCCTTTGCTCCACTCCAAATACTCATAGTAGCAGCTATTACTCACAAATCAAACAAAACCATGCCAGAATTGTGGGATCTTGTAAATCGCTCTTAATCCAAATTACTGTCTTTGGTAGGTGGACTCCTCAGGACATATTTCTGGTGTAAAATATTGGCTTTACAGCCTCAGGGATCAAGAACAAGTGCATAGAAGATGCACCCCTGTCCGGTGTGTTGAGGGGAAACTATGGCAGAGGACTGGTTGCCTTGAGCTGGAAAGAGGATTTCTACAAAGTGCCTTCCTACGAGGAGCCAGATGGTAGGACTGCGTCATTCAGCAAATTGTGCACCTTAAAGATACCATTTAACTAATAAAATACATTAAAGAGTTATCAACTTCTTGGACAAAGCCAGAAAAACCACGAATGCAATGCCCAGGAAAAAAAGTCACAAGTTTTCCGAGTCAGAAGATGGAGCAGGCAATGCTAGAAGATGTGGTCCATAAAGGAGCCTTTTCCTCTTCAAACTTTTTATGCTGGGGGACCCAAACACCATTCTGCATCAGCTCAAGCCAAGGCTTTTCCTCACTAGAAATATTTGTGCAGAGCTTGACATGGAGAGAAAAAGATGTTATGAATGATCTGATTTTACCAGGTCTGAAACATGTCACAAAGAGGCTTTGAAGAGTATAAACTTTCTGGAGGGTGTCATTGCTCTTGAGGAACAAGACGAGTGGGCCTGTAGAGTCACATTTTTTCCTGGATCCCCTGCATTAATCCCAATATTTAAACATTGAATCCTCCTGGCTTCCCCACATGCCCATGGAGCACAGCACAAGCCACTCTGGCTGGAGCGATGATCCAGCAGTTTTATCACACGTACTGTAATATTGTCCCTTGTAAAGTGTAACACTCACAAGTAGGCATAGTAAACTGAAGACAATTGAGATCTTAAAGGGTAATATGTTTTTTATGTGTTTAGGAGCTTATGGTGCTCCATAACTTCAGAGCCCAGCTGCAGCGGTGGCCTCTCCAAATCACGCTATTAATATTGTATAATGAGCAGAGCTGCTATTCTCAAATTCTGGCACACCGGGGGGTGATTTCCAGCACTTCTAGTCCCTGGTAAAAATGTTCTCCTCTCCGTGCTTTGCTCGTGCTGGGCAATACTGCTCAGGGCTGCAGTGCTGTCACTGGGATAGATGGAGAGTTTTCCACATCGACACTGGTGCAACCAAAGATGAGAATTTGGCTTTTTGCTGCCTAGGAATTACTTAAATTGCAGTAGAAAATAAGTTTTCAATGGCAGAAGAAGTTTTGTTTGCTCATGAGACCCCTCCAGGATTTTTTCTCTAGGAACTGGCTCTCCTCCCCACTTTAACCCAAGTCAGGACATGATGCATCTCCAGTGTGACCTGACATATCTCTGCTGTGAGCAAGGCTTTGGGCATTGCACCTAAGCGCCCAGACAGAATCAGAATTTTTGACAACTTCTTTCCCTTCTGCCTCAGTGAGAGACCTCCTGGAAGTCACCTTCTCCACATTCACACAGGGGATGATCAAGATTTCAGCTATATTGCAGCATAGCCAACAAAAAAAAAACAAAAACAAAACACACACACCAAAAAAACCCAAGAAACACCCAAAACCACACAACGCAAAGAAACCTGCTGGAGGTTTCCAAGATCACTATTGGAGGGCAGGACCAAGCTCAGCTTAAATTACTCCTGCAGGTTTATAGGACAATCTTGTACTTATGAAAACTGGCTTTTAAATAACTCTTGTTGGAAGTTTGGCTGAGCAAGAAGCAGCATTGTGATGGCAACGCAACCCTTTTTTGCCATCAGTAAGAGGTATGTGGTGGGCACTGGAAAACGCCAGTGGCAGCGTTTCTACAATGCATTGCCACTTCAGAAAATTCAGGTTGTGGTAATAAACCATCACATATGTGAGGCTAACACCAGTTAAGTCTGTGATACACCAAATGTCATCATGTTTTCAAATTAAGAGCGTCTTGCTCAGAAAGTCTCTTTCATTTTGTTTCCAATGCCTTAAAACAACTCTCCTGCAGCGAACGCGTCCCAGCACCTGGGCAATTGGCACAGGATGGAATGGAATAGTGAAAAACAGCTTTTTTTCCCCATTAGTGGTATTTTGCTCCTTCCCACACTAATTGGAATTCAGATAATGTTAATGTTCCCATTCTTATGTTAAAATTAATAGTAGACTGCTGGCATTTCACTTAGACATTAATTATATAATATTCATACGACAAATGCTGTTAGTTTTAGAAATCTTCCAGATAAACTTATAGAAATTTGTCACCACAAACCCATGAAAAAACTTTCATGCATATTGATTAGGGCTTTTCTACAGTAATGCCAGAATCCTGAATAGTCCAACGGTAGCTGCCTGCTTTGAAATAAAAAGGAGAACATCCAGCTGTACCACTCCGTTCTTTCAGCCTTTTCTTTTCATCTTAAGCCTGTCGTTCCTCACCAGTAGGGAACACTGAAGAAACTACCTTCATACCAAGACTTACTTCCACAGCACATGTTGCACAGCAGATTAATATTTTACAGCTATTATCTAAACATTATTTGAATTTGAGTGATTAGAAAAGGAGAAGAAAATACATACAGGTCTTCTGTAGAAGTTTGGCGAGTGGCTGGCATATGCTTTCCAAAACCAGGGATCTGCGATTAGAGCCTTCGAGGCCTTTTCAGCTGCAGGAAACTCAATGAGCCCATCATCCCTTGATGAAACCTTCCATAGCAGCAGTTTTCCCTGAGCTATAGAGCCCCCCATGGGAAGGGAAACAAAATAATTTCAGACGTATGTCAGGGGGGAAGGTCCTGCTTTACGTTACGTACCAGCCCTGTCCCACCCAAGCCCATCCTAACGCTAGCTGCCATTGGAATATATCACAGACTATCTCAAGTTGGAAGGGATCCATAAGGATCATTGAGTCCAACTCCCTGCTCCTCCCCAGACTACCTGAAACTAAATCATTATCTAAAAGTAAAACCTTGTCAACCTGTGTCTTCTCTGGCCCCCAGCTACCATTTACATTCACTATGAACCAGGAATTGTCTGTCCTCTCTATTTCTTATATTTTAGTCCTAGAGAGAAATACCAACTGCTTCTTTCTTTTACCATATACACGCTGGTGAACTCTTATTTCCGCCTGCTCCTTCCTCTAGCTGGGTTTTCTCCATATCACCCACACCTGCATGTTATCTTCATAAACCGCCTTTCTGAGTTGCAAATAAGAGAAGAGCCCCAGCTGGCGTCAGCTAGCAGAGATCCATTGAAGTCACCTGTCTGATGATCTTCCTGGATATTCTATTGTAAAAACGTAACAGCATGTTTTATTGTTATGCTATTTGCATTAGTGTTACAAGCCAGATGTTAGGATCGTTATTCTGTTGTTCTTTGAAGATTGTACCAGCTATTCTTTTTTTCCAGTCCACCTCCATCTCCCCACTCCTCCTTGGCGACTTACCCAAAGAAGTGTTGGAAGGGTCAACTTATTTTCAAAGCGAGCATGCAGTTTTGATCCAACCCTTTTCTGCTGTAAAAGGATGCACCAGCAGTGCAAACTGCACACTTCAGAAAGCTTTGTAATAAAATAAAACAGAAAGGTGAAACTACTTATCTGAGTAACTGAAAGGTTGGATATTAAGGCAAATAAGTACTTAGCAGTGTACAAAAATTCCAGAAACTCATAGACCTCAACTCTTTCCTCATGGCCATCAGAAAATGACTTTCACAAATGCTCTTCAGCGCTTTGTGTAACCTGAGTTTCCCCTTTTCCCTTCATTGTATTCCTTCATGCAATCCAGATTTGTAAATCATTCCAGGAAACTTTTTATTAACTCACAAGAGCCCTCCAAGACAATATCCTGTAATTTCCACTGCTCTGAGTCAGACCTAGTCATATCAGCTGAGAAATATCCGTGACCTTTTTGTGCCATTTTTCTTCTGGTGATCACAGAAAAACAAAGTAACTTCTGGATAAAGTTCTGCTTCACTACTTTGAAGGGGAAGGCTTTGCCCATTCTTACAGCCCAGCTGAATTCACACTGAATAATTTCATTATGCCTCTGTAAATTCCCCTTACAGCTTAAAAAGCACCAAGTCTTTTTCTTTCATTGATTACAGCTGAGTAGTCTAACGCAGCTGCATTTCAATGGAAGTGAAGTGATGCCTTTATGTTATAGCTATTTTGCCAAGAGCATATGGTGTGAGGTGGATGAAAAGGACAACGTTGCAGATGGCCACAGCAGAACCCCATCCATCATACTCTGAACCTCCCTTAGCACAATTTTTATGCCTCTCCATCACTGGCTGCCTCCTCCTTGCCAGGGTGTGCAGTGACAGGAGCGCTTGCAGTGTCCCCCAAACAGATCATAGAATCAATCACAGAAGGGTTTGGGTTGGAAGGGACCTTAAAGCCCGCCCAGTGCCACCCCCTGCCATGGGCAGGGACACCTCCCACCAGCCCAGGTTGCTCAAAGCCTCATCCAGCCTGGCCTTGAACCCCTCCAGGGATGGGGCATCCACAGCTTCTCTGGGCAACCTGGGCCACTGCCTTACCCCCCCGCACAGGAAAAATCTTCCTCCTAGTATCTCATCTCAATCTCCCCTCTTTCAGCTTAAAACCATTCCCACTCATCCTATTGCTACACTCCCTGATCCAGAGCCCCCCCATCTCTCCTGTAGCCCCCTTTCAGCACTGGAAAGGGCTCTAAGGTTCCCCTGGAGCCTTCTCCAGGCTGAACACCCCCAACTCTCTCAGCCTGTCCTCGTATGGGAGGTGCTCCAGCCCTTGGACCATCTTCGTGGCCCCCTCTGGCCCCGCTGTGACACGACGGAGGGTGGCTGTGTTTTCCCATCCTCTCTTACGTGGTGTCACAACCAAGCAGCCAAGGTGCCCCTGAGGGAGCTGCTTTTGATTTTGGAAGGGACTGGTAGCACAGAGATGCTGAGACTTGTGTCCCGCCAGAGTCACAGGTGAATTTTCAGATGGATTTTCACTGTGAACATGTCCTTGGCAATGAGCTACAGGCTTCAGGGCAACACTTCGCGCAGCGGGCTCATGTTTTTATTTCTGCCAACCCCTCCTGAAGAACATTCACTAAATCATCCAAAACCTTCTCCTGACAAACATGTTGCTTCCCAAGCAAGACAGAAACTCATCCTCTTTTGTTTTCACCCATTTTCACAGTGTACTTGTGCTGAGCTGACTGACATTTGAATAAGCCCCAGGAGAATTATACCTAGGACGTTTCCACTAAATATTGCCGTTGGAGTAGGAGGGTGCAAATGCAAGGGAGGCGTTTGGAAGAGACTCGTAAACAGTTGCCTTGGTACTACCTAATTAGAGTGTTACATTGTCTGGTGGGATCCGCTCCCAGGAATGTGCATAGCCTGGATTAACTTTTCCAGAGCCAGGGTGGCAGACTGTCAGCAGTCAGGACCAGGAAATCATTTGTAAGAGGAGTTGGGTAGCTTTTGAATCTCTTTTCCTGGGGGATTTTTTACTGGTGAGTAGAAAAGAAGTTGTTTCACCTGATGCTATGGCAGCTGTGCCTGCGTAAGTAAAGGATCCAGGTTCCCTAATAAGAAAAATTGTAATTTACCCTCTGTCTGTGGGGTTGCCCACGTGGGAAGCACCATGGTCCAAGGAACCATCTCCAGAGGCGGATTTCAAAGCCCTGAGTTTTACTGCTAAGCTTGCTTTTGACCTGTTTGGCAACCTTGTCCAAGACACTCCTTCTGCCCTTGCTCATACTCTGAACTCTGTTTTCCTGGTCCTGGGGCTCTCCAGGTGCACAGATCTGTGCAGGAGCCAAGGCACACTGCGGGTAACACAAGCACACAGGAACATGTCAAAGGAGGTTTCAGGACCATATCATCTGGGTTCCATTTGAAGCATCCTTCTCTCAGCACTGCCGTGAGTTCTTCCACAGACCTCATCTATGGTCAAAATGAGCTTCTGCTTTTCAGCTCTTTTCTTATGTTCTTTTTTTCACCTAATCTATCACATTTGCTTATGCCAGCACCCGTTATTCTTCCAGATTTTCCTGCATATGGCTATGGAAGAGCCATCAAGTGTGTTCTGAGCTGCTTCCTTCATCAGTACTAGTCGATGAACCCAGAAACCTGAACCCAGAAACCATGTACCCACCAGCTGTACTATCAGGGAATGTGGTCGTGCTTCATCCCTGAATACTCTAAGGCAAAAAGGACCCTGATTTTCTCCCCAGTCAGAATTCCTGGGAACTTTTGCGAAGTCTTTCCTGGGCAAAGGACTCCTGAGAATGCAAATGCTGTGGCTTGAGGCTGGATAGGAGATGTTGTGCCTGTAGGAGTGTCCTCATCCCTCAACAGAGCATCAGCAACCCTGGGTGATCTTTCCTGTGCAAAGGATCAGACCCGATTTAGGATGTATGAGAGATCTCATTAACACAGTCTGGCCATTTATTGCACATACTAATTACTTACTTAATGATATTGCTATTTGATTAATTAATGGCTGGAGCATCCCTTTTGATCATTCTTTTGTATGTGCTTAAGTGTGACAATTTCCAGTTAATTAAATTGCTTTGGATTTCATATTACTATTTCAAATAAAAAGAAGAGAGGTTAAGGATAGCTATTTGAATAAATTCTGGGATTCCTGAGATTTTTTTTTAAGTCTGTTTGCTCAGTTACAGAGGAAAAGTATTTCCAGGTTCTGAATTCTGAATGCACACAGGGAAAAGTGCTGGGAACCAGCTCAGCCCACAAAACCGAGAGCAATGTTTCTATGGGGCTTCTGATAACCATCTTTGTGAAAAATTCTAGATTATGATATTTCAACAACTTTCCCTATCATTAATTTTTTTTCCTCTATAATGGCAGCTGAATTGTTGCTCAATGTATTTAAAGTGATTTAAAAATTTTAAAACTACCCCTAAAATCAAAATGCAAACTATATGTCCTGCAAACTTGACACCACAGATCTGACTGTAAGCTTGTCTGGCATAATGTCCATTGGAAATTTAATCAATTCAACAATAAATTCTTCTTTTATTAATGAGTAGCTGTTTGAACTTGGTTTCTGTGAATTGACATGTGTGAGTCCACCTGCCAGTTTTTGTGGCTTTAACCATCATATTTTAAAAGTTTTTTCCTCTCGCTCTCTTTACATCATTAGGGGAAAAAAAAAAACAAAAAACAAAAAACCCACATGAAAAACAAAAGGAAACTACCTGAGTGACCGCACAGTGGAAACACTGAAACCAAATACCCCGTCTGCAGAGTGATATCGAATGAACCAAGTAAACAACCTGGAGAGAAAGAGAGAAAAGCATTCTTCTTATCTCTCTTGCGATTTTAGTAATCTTAGACATTATTTTTGACCACAGCAAAAAGCAGACAGAAAGGCAATTTCAAGAAGCTTTTTTAAAAAAATGTAACAGGACTCCAGTGGAGTCGCTCCCAGTTCATCCCAGTGAGAGCCGAGCCGGGCTGGGCCGGATCCGGCTGCCTCCCTCCCTCCTCCCTTGGAGCCCGAGATGGCAAAACTGGGGATGTTTGCTCGCTGGGTCTGAAACGATTTCTTTCTATTGGTGCTGAGTGAGTCACTAGCCAGGAACTGCATATCATGCGGACCATATGCAGGGAGCTGCAAAGATCTGACTCAGAGATGTAAATCTGTGTCGTGGTGCTGAGGCACCGGGGGGCTTAGCGACGCTTTATTCTTTCCACCTTTTTTTTGCTTTAGTGGGGGCGGCAAAAAAAAAAAAGCCCTCTTTTGTCATTTTAGGGCCGTTTACTTTGGGAGAAATCAATTTCTTCTTTGTGGTTGTGATCGGAGGTGCGTAGAAAACACGCCGCAGCTCGGATGCTCCCGGGGTCAATCGCCTACAGAAAAAATCCCCGGAGGTCTCCGGCGTTGCGCTGAGCGGCTGAGATGCTACGTGAATCCCATCGCTCACATTCCTCTCTCCGGGACCACCCACATCCGATGGGAGCCGTGGAGGCATGGAAATCATTTTGTTTGCGTGTGTGTCTGAGTGTGTAACCTCAGAGCTACGAAAACTGGGCTCAATTCTGGGACACGAAAAGCCAAGGCCAAGCCACCGACGCGTGGCTGGTCCTCGGTCGGTTGGGGATGGCTCCAGGGGGCTGTCGGAGCTGCCCCATTCCCATGGGATGCCAGGGAATGGTGGTGGGAACCACCTGGGTGGTTTTTCCTAGCTCCTTGCCTTAGGGCTGCCCTTGGTGCCCAGCACCCATGGGTGTCCCTGCAGGTCCCGTTCCCACCCGAGCACGACTCCGCTCCGGTTTTTAGGGCGCCGCATATTTTGCTCATGACATATGGACTGTCTGGGGGTGCACGCCAAGAGGTGGGGTGGACTTCATGTCAGGAAACCTGGATCCTGATTGAAAAAACCCTCATTCATCCAGAGCAAAGAGAAGGAAAAAAAAACCAACAAAAAACAAAACCAAAACCAACAACCCAGCTGCAATGCCTGCAGGCAGGCTCTGCTCCGCTATAAATAGACGCTGTTTATTTTACACCGATTTTCTGCACCGTACCACCAAATTGCAAAGATTTCTCCCGGTGTGAGCTATCTCCGCCTTGGCTACCTATGCTGATGCCGGCAGGCTTTGCCTTGGTTCCTTTGCTTTGCTTTGAGATGTGGAATTCTTGTCTGATAAAATCTTCCGAGCTGGGATGCTGAGGGAGGAGGAAGGGAAAGGTGTAGCTGGGCTGGTAACCAAGGCATGTTAATGAGAGAGTGGCTTCTTCCTGTTATTTGGAGTTGTAAAGGGTTGAGACAAGACCACAGGTGGGCATCCTGTTGACAAAATCTTGCCTAACTTAAGCACAATTTTGTTCAGTGCCTTTCCTGTGCAAAATCGCCCTCGCCATCAGCTGGAGAAGCTGGTGCAGGCTTCAGCTGGACACCAGGGAATCAGGTGGCCTTTTAAACAATTAAAATCGGATCTAGGGAACAAAGACACTCTAAAAGAAAACAGCATTTCCAAAGCCTTCTGTCTCCTTTCTGAGGGCTGGTAGGGCTGTTGGAGGCTGGGTCCCTGGTAATGCAACTACTGCAAAACCCTGCGCAAGAGCTGCTCGAGGCCGGACCATTGCATCATGCCCGTGAACTGCAGAGAGATTTTGCATAACCCTCCAGCTTTAATTCTGTTGTTACGGCATGCTCTGGATGGCTGCAGTGGCTCCTCCAAAGAGTGCATGTTCAGAGGTTTTCCAGGGGCTGGAGCAGACAGAAGATCTTAATCTCGGCCGTGCTGCTCCTGCTGGAAGTTGTGCTCTGGGTCTGTGCAGAAACTCCCTCAGGGCCTGCTGGAATCTCAGAGAATTTTTGGACCCTCTGAATTGTTTTCCTGCTTCTCCCTAACCCTCAAAAGGGAGCAGATCCTAATAAAGTGAATGCAGGTGGCACATCTACCTTCTCTGCCAGGGAAGCCCGTTAGTGGGGAATACACTCAAGTGGCCACATCTTTCCAGAAATCAGCAGAGGCATCATCACAAGGCTGAAAATCCAACCGTGGCTGCCATGTCTGGAGGAATGTACAAGAGTGGGGGCAAAAGGGGCTTGTAGTGCCCGTGCATCTCCTTTCTGCCATCTCCTGCTGCTGGTCCTGCCAGGGAAACTCCAGTTTCATTTTGCCACTCTTGAGAAGAGCAGCTGGAGGCTGGGGGTGCTCCCAGGCAGCCAGGGCACAGGATGGGTTGGGTAAGGCAGAACCGATGAGCAATGGCAGAAAGAAGAGGACGAGGGGAAGAGCAGGAGCTACAGGTCTGGGCACAGTCGTGCCTTGGGTAGGAATTTTGCAAGTCCCTGTCTGCATGGTGTTGTTGTTGATTTTGCCATCTTTAATCAAGGTAAACAGGACTTGTGCGCGCGATGAAAACAAACAAGTCAGGCTGGAAAATATCATGAGTCAAGAAGGCGCTTTCGGTGCCTCCACCTTTCTCAACCCGGAGTCAGCAAATGCTTCAGTGCTCCGCGAGCGGAGGGAAGAGCCCAGGACTCAGAGCCTGGGGCAGCCCAGCCTCCACGCTGGGCTCCAGCCACCTCCTCCTGCTTAATTAAAAGGCCATCAATGAAATGTTTAAATACAGGGCAATCAGCGTTGTGTTATGAGTAATTGCTCCGACACTACTGGAAAGCAGGTTCCCTCCGCATCCGAGACTTATGCTGCCTGTGGAGGATCCTCCCAGATTAAATTTGGGGATCAGCAACACTCCGTCACTTGCTGCAGAGTAGCAGCTCACTCCCCATAGTCCTTCTCGTCTCCTTCATGTAGATACCATCAGCCAGAACTTACATTTTTTCAGACTTACATTTTTGTTTTCATCTGGATCCATTTCTCAGGATGATGCAATGTTTGGTTGTTTCTTAAAGTTTTCTGCGTTGGGCTGATGAAAAAAAAAAAATTGGAAATGTAAAATCCATTCTTTCTTTTGGTATTTGACTTTGGCTGAATCACTTCCTACATTATTTTTATGACGAAGCACTCATGCTTTTTGACATCAAGACAAATGCTGGCGGGTTTCCAGGAGCCGGGAAGCGCCGCGCATGTTAACAGCAGCTCTGGCTGTCTGCTGGTGTGAATGGAAGTCAGTTGGGGTGGAAGGAGTTTTTCTGGAGCACCAGCTCTGTGCCCTCTAACATGCTCTCCCAACTCTGCCCCTCAGTACATCACTCAACTCTGCAGGCTGGGATGCTCAGAAAATTCAATGTATATTATTAACACAGTACAGACCAGTGGCTGCTTTAAATTTCATTCTTGCAATCTTTATTATCTTTATTCCCTTCTCAACGCGTGCACACCCTCTCCCTGGTTAAGCCAGAAGGGTTTGGCATCTCTGAGCAGCGTTTAATTGCTCATAAAACTCTTTTTTTTTACTTTTTAATTTTTTTTTTTAGCTCTGAGGACAGTACGAGTCACACACATAGTTCTCATGGTTAACCCTCTTTTATTTTATCTATGATGCTCTTCCCCAGTCACCAGAGAGGCCACAGGGATCTCTTGCTCCTGCTGAACCACTGTGGCACCGTGGGTGACGGTCCAGCAGACCCCGGACGGAAACACCCAACACATCCCCGACACAGAACAGTTGCTCCCTAGTGGGTGCTCAGAGCGGGGGGGGTCACATCTTTGCCTGGTGTCATCCTTCCCCACGTCCCAGCTTTTCAAAAAGCAGAGCCAAACACCACCGGGACCATTCTGTCCCTTCCAGCATGGTCTTCAGAACTCTTTCTGACCTCCTAATTTTCATCCATTTTCTCTTTCTCCTTGTCAGCATGGTTCAGACCATGGATCAGCCACCACCCCAGTCATGGTTCGTACCACCCCTGCTCCTTTATGGGCTTTTTTTAATGCCCCGGTACCACAGTGATGATCCTTCCAGAGTTCAGGCAAAACCCGCACGTCCCACGGGGCAACACCACCGGAGCTGGTTTAACAGACGTGTGGCCGTGGCGCTTAGGGACGTGGTTAGTGGTGGGCTCGGCAGCGTTGGGTTGACTGTTGGACTCAGTGGTCTTACAGGTCTTTTCCAACTCAAACAATTCTGTGAAACCAGGTGTGGGTGTCGCCTCACCAGACTTTTCCCACAGGCACTTAAAGTCACTTCACTCACTGGGAGATGCTGGCATCTAAGTGGCTTAATGGTATAATTTTTTTTTAATTACTTCAAAGTAATCATAAGTATTGGATATTTGGGAACCTAAAAAGAGAGTTCAGCCTCTGCATGTATTTTAGATTATATGGTTTGTTAAATAAATGAACATAAGGCGCTGAGCAATTTCTCATTTCTGGGTGGTTTTGAACAGATAATTAAAAAACCCAAGATACTAGATAGCATTTTATTGCAGAATAGAAATTAATCTCTGTTTAGCTAAGTGGAGAATATGCCACTCGAAAATTAAATGCTGGACTCCTAAAAAGTAATAAAATTATGAAATAACACAACTAGTAATAAGGATGTCCCACAGAATTATCTCTGTTTTCATCATATGTAGCACTTAGATGCACTTTAATTAATTAATCTATTTAATTTTCTTGTTTAAAAAAAAAAAACAACAAAATTTTATTAAGTTATTTCCACATTAAAAACCTGGCCCACAAACAACATTAAACTTTTTTCATTGCATTGCTGAAATTAAGTAACATTATTTCTACCCCAAAATATATAAAAGTATGAAAACTCTAATGGAAAGAGAGCAGTGGAACCCGTCTCCTATTTGCAATATTTGATTTCTTCTTCAGAACAGTTTTACCATTTGCAATAGAAATATTTGTCTGTCCATTTCATGAAGAGTCATTAATTGCAACTAGTTCCTAAGCAGCTCTTTTAATCTTTTCTTTTTAAAATTAAATTATTTTTAAGCACAGATTTAATGTAAAACTTACTGAGACCACCATCAGTTGCTATAGTTAAACCACTTCACAAATGATACAACAGTCAATTGATCAGAGAATGGTAGATTTTTTTTTTCAGACTAACAGAATATTTTTGTGGGGTTTTTTGTTTCCTCTAGAAAAAGAATGGGTTTTTTTTCCAATTTAGAATGTTTAAGGGAATAGCCAGTAAGCAGAATTAAACATATGAAATTTTCCAAGAGACTTCTGCAGAGGATTTTTACAAAATGGTCCCGTACCTGAACTGTTCACAGAGTCTGTTTTCCATGGAGTGTAACAGGAATTTACCTGGCAATGGGCATCAGGCTTTGCTTTGGGATAGAGCTGATTTCCACCCCAGTACTACAAGAGTAAATCAGGTGTAACTCTGCTGCACTTGGTGCAGTTGTATTTGTCTGAAATCTCTGCAGGGAAAGCTGAGTGTTTTAGAAATGTATTTATTTTCGTAACAGGCATCCAACTTGTAAAAATGAGTTTTTCTGATAATTTTTGGGGTCCTTTGAACTTGTACCCCTTCTCATTTTTAAAGCCCAGAGCTTCCTAGTGTGTTCAGCCTCCAAATTTCCAAGCAGCATCCCCTCCTGATGAATTTTAACCCTCTGCAGAGGTGGTGGGGGGCTTGGCTGGCGTCCACCTTGGTGCTCCAGGGGCTGCTGGAGGTGGGAAGGTGGAGGCTGAGGGATGAACACAGTTTCAACCTGGTTTGGGAATTTGCTCAGATTTCAGAATGTCTCAAATATTTTCCTGGTGCTGAACTTCTAATTCCTGTTCTGCACCCTGGGTTTGATGTACAAGAAAAGATGCATTTACAGACAGCCAACGCCAGTCAAGTCCGTGACAGCAAACAGGTTTTAAGAAGAACAAATTCTGGCCCTCTGTACATGGGATACCAGTAACCAGATCATGATTAAAAAAAAAAAAAAAATCTGAGTTATTGTGAGCATGTGGTACAAGGAGTAACCAAAACACCAGTTGTTGAAGCGCAGTCGTGGTGGTGGGGGTCAGCCCTACCCCCCGAGAGGCTGATCCCCTGACTAAGCGTGTGCCTGTGCTGCTTCAAAAAATAAAGAAATATTTGGTAGACTTAGTTTGTACAGATTTGTTAGCATATTTTTTTAATTGCATATAAATTGAGATGTACATCTAAGCGAGGAGCCTTAAAAATTTCCCTTCTGATACCTGTGTGCAGTCCTCACATGGCATTTACAGCCATCATTAGGGTTACTGGAATAATATCTGGAAAACCCAGCTGTGAGATGTGATGCCAGTGTCCCAGAAGCTGTATGGACTCAGAGCCAAAAAGATAACCTCTGAATTCCCCAACCTAAATAAATCACAGTGGCTTTCAGGAACTGTATGCAGGATTCGTGAGATTTGATTAAACTATTACTTTGATTTTAAATTTGTGATGGCAAAACTACTGGCTCAAATGAAATGAAAACAAAATTATACCTTTCTGTAGAATCAGTCAAAATTTTCCCATAGCAGTTTTATTATTTGTATTTGTATATCTTATATATACTATTTAATGTATTTGTTTACAACAAACATATTATTTAGACTTGCATCAAAATGGGAAGCACAAGTACTAACATTCTGCATTACAGACATTTGTAATAATCTGAAAAAAAATGCAAATAAAAATGTAAACCTAATCTTCTAAATTTTTTTTTTTTGCAAGCAAATTAGCAACTTTTCAATCTGACATGCGTTGTTCCTATTGACTCCTATGTTTCCTGATTGCAGTCACAACCAGGGTCTGAAACAACAAAGTTCAATGAGAAAGGGCAAATCCCAGAGCTTTCTGAGCCGATATTATCTGCCTCAGAGGTTGGGATCATTCAAATAAAGATCAGCACAATATCAGAACTTTTGGTTCTTTATCCAGACAGCAGAGTCTTTTCCAGCTGGCCCATCACAGCTCAGTAATCATATAGAGTTATACCAGGGATGCTCATTCATATTGCACAGGCTATAATAAACACAGCAAAAATTAGATGAGGTTCCGTTTGAGGTTAAATATTTCCATGAGATAATAATTTCTGTTTATAACAAGGAAAAAAAAAAAAACAAAACCAAAAAAAATGCCACTGGTCTATTTTTAAAGCCTAATTTCAACCCGGTATCCAAAATATTAGTTCACAACAGACCATGAATGAGACAGAATTATTCTCCCTTCTTCATAGTTGTAAATGTAAATGAGGGCGACGGGAACCCTGCTGTGCAGGGGCTGAGCGGGAGGGAGCTGCGAGCCTTTGTCTTGCCCACATCGCAGGTGGTTTTCTTTGTATCACCCCCAAGGATTCTCACCATAATGTATTTTCCTGCCCTGTCCAGGGCAGAGCCTTTACATCCTTGTGCCGCATTCTGGTTTCTTCCTCAAACGTGAAATCATTCCAAGGAAAAGGCACCGCATCCCTCTCCCCTCCCCTGCGGCTGCGTCTGGGTTCTATGGTCCAGCCCTGGGGAGATGCTGTCAGAGCCCCAGCGAGGCTGGGACGTCGCTGGCTGGGACGGTGCCATCACACATGAGCACGATCCAGCAGCATGGAAAGAAAAACAGGGGGAAGTGATAACATGTCGGGAGGGATGGAGCCTCGGCTGCCAGGTTGCTCACACAGGGCTGCGGGCACGTGGGAATGGGCAACATGTGCCAAGGAGCGAAGGCTCAAAACCCAGGACTGGCTGGTGCCCCCATAAATTTTGCTATTTGTCCGTGGGAACCTTCAAACAAGCACTTAGAAACGTACCCCCATTGATTACACCAAAACATGGGGCTATTTGGAACTGTGGGGAGCGGGAACGGAACAGGGAGAGCAATTGGGGGGGGGGG
>VZTO01002945.1:0-19624 GCA_013400615.1 Syrrhaptes paradoxus | reverse complement strand
AAAAAAAAATTAACTCTCTCTCTCTTAACCCAGGACATGGTGTAATAACAGGAATGAGAAGTCTGTCTCAGAGAACTGCATCTAGGAGATTTCTAGTTTTCAGAAAACTGCAATTTTCTTGTGCTTTTCCAGTAATATGAGCCCTGCATGACAAATTCATCTGCTAGATCTCTATGCCTTGTTTCACTTCCAAGAAGTCCCTTACAGTAGAGTAGAAAAACAGAGTTCCTTTAGTCAGGGGACTCGATGGTAGAGTCGTTTTATGTACATTCTTCTGTTCTTTCTGGGTCCCTTCTGGCTGCATCCTGTCCCAGGTTTACTGTGTTTTTTTGCAAAGTACATGCTGGGAGCAGTCACTCCGCCATGTTGTCTTCTAGCTGTGCCTATGCAAGAAGGTGCTAGTAGGACTTGTCAAGAAACACAGCACTAGTGAAACAACATATGCTCAAGCCCATATCTTGGCCCTTTATGTTTCTTCATATGGCCTAAAAAAGTTCAGAGAGGGAAGTATAGCTGGTCCCTACCTGGATTATCGGAAATTTCCTATGGATCTCTGATTGAAACCAGTCACAAAAGAGTAGCCTCCATTCGGAAATGAAGACTATGATGACTTTTAATGGTATAACACAGAAAATGAACTTAATTCAAAGTGCAGCCATCAGCTCAAGTGATGTTTGCATCAGAACACAGAGCACTGACAATCTGCTGAGGTTCAGAGGTTATAGCTAATTTACAAGCACCAAAACTGCAGACATGTCAAATATAATGCCTTGCACATTATGACCTTCTGCAGCAATGAAGGAGCATTTGTACAGTGGAGCACTGCAGTGCCCCTCCAGACCTGTGGTCACACAATGTGCTCTGTCTAGTATGCAGAGTCATTCAGCAGAAAAGAGTCAAAGCTGAGGGACCGCGGAGTGCCCACAGACAAACCTGGAAATCATTTGTCTTTCATTTTCTCTGTCTTCATATGACACTTCTGCAATAAGGGTTAGCTAAAATAGCAGTTAGCTACAATAATTTGGATTTTAAAAGAAGTAGTCATGTCTGATCTTACCAGTTGGACCACTACACCAAGTTTATAACCCTTTGACATCCACCTTTCACACATTTTAAATTGTACAAAACTGTAAAGATTCTCCTAAAATGTAAAACGTTGATTAACATATCGTATACATTATTAACCATGATACATGATAGTATACAAATTACAGAAGTTTTACCATCTACATAAATTAAGCAACCACTCTTAAAACATGGGAGTTATAGAGTAACTGCTGGTTATCTAGATATTCAAAGCATGATGAGAGCACAGGACAGCAACATCAAGCATTCCACATTAAAATCATTAGCCTGCATATATATTGTCATTTGTCAGTATGAAAACGATATCACTGTATTGGAAAAAAATAATGCAGCATCTGCTATATTAATAGCAGATGCTGTTCATTGGTAGAGGCATTCTTGCTACCAGGCACTCAGATGGACATGTGACACACATTCACACAAGCAAAATGGCAATCACATACTACTACCTGCAGTTCAATTAGCATTAAAACACTGACCTCAAGGTACCTTGTGGGCAGATCTTTTAAAATATGCTTGGCAATAACACATGAAAATAAGGAATTTCAACGAAGTTCAAGGAAGTTAAATGATTTTACAAGCTGGATTTTTAAAGGCAGTAATAATTACTGCCTTCTCTCCTTTAAAAAGAAAGAAGAAACCAGCAGAAACAAGGAAATCAAAGAAAAAGGGTTTTTACAGGATGTCAAAAATGAATTGCACAAATCAACAAAAAGTGAGGAGATTTTCTGAGCTGACAAACATACATGAACAAAAGGCTAATTGTCAACAACACTGCTGTAAAGTCAGTTTAATTGCTAGAGAAGGAAAAAAATCTTAAAAGACAGACAAAGAACCTCACGCAGAACACAACACAGGAGCTGAATGATGATTATTATTGCCATCAAGGAATGTTTGAACTGTGTACAATAATGGAAAATAATGCAGGCAACTCACAAACTGTTCAAGCCCTGTCGAACCTTTAAGTAAGTATAAATATAACTTGGAAGAGAGGTACACAGAAACCAGGTTGTAATTATGCAAGATATATCAGCAAAGAAACAGAAAATTAAGTAATTTAGAAAATCTGACTAGAGATGCTGAAGGTAATCAGCTCTTACAAGGACAAAATCAGATTTTTTTTCCTCTGTTTTGAAATATTCCTTCTAATAAAAAATAAGAATACAACAAAGATTGAAATTTTTATGGTTATGATAAGGGAACATCTATTATTTCAAAACAGAAAGATGTAGTCAGGAAGTGTTTTGATATGACATACATAACACTGACCTCATCTTCTTTCAAACTTCATAACTGTCATCAGATAAAAACAGTTCCCTGAATGTTGCTAACTCAGCATGGTGCTATTGGCCACTGTGTTATTATAGAATGTTTTAAAAATGTTGCAAAAGAAGTGTGGAATTTCAGAAGTGCTCCAAGGTGGATTAACTCTCCTCATCTTGACACCATGATAAAATCTCAGCGCATTTAGTGCAGAATGCTGACAGTAGATTCTTCTTCTCTGACTGTATCCATCAAAGCGTTAGGTGTCAATTCTAAGCAGGCTACAGGGGATCCATGTTAAAAGCAAAAGGACAGGCCCCTTTGGAAGGTAAATTATCCATTCTGAAGATGGGTACCCAAAACAGATAAAATTCATCTTTTTTTAGAGGTGGTTCCCTAGGGAACATAGACGGAGATCAAGACAACAGGTTTAGGCAAGATACACATATTTTATACACCAAACTTCAGCAAGATGATATTCATGGTGCCTGTGTCTGGAAAACCTCTCATTGTTACGTTTGACCAAAGATAAATATATAAAAGCAACATCCTGAATTACATTTATTCACAAGCATTTAGAAATTATTTCAAAACAGAAGATGCAGTCATTTACCAGAACTATTGTGTAGAGGAATCTAACAGAAAACTAACATTGCAAATTTTGTTTATTCTAGTTGCTTAGCATACAGAACTAGTTGTTACAAAAAAATAAGAGGATATTGCTGCAAAGTATTTTTTCAAATGAAGAAACTTGATGAAAATTGCCAGGGAAAGCATAAAACTTACAAGATTTTTATGTTAATTTTTTCATTTTCACTCACATTCACTCATTCAAAATAGATCTGGTTAGTTTTAGGATTCATATTTCTCCTGCTGACCTCTATGTTTCAACCAGTTGCCTACGTTGTCAGAGATAAAATTAGTTTGGTCAAGTCCCCAGATAACTGGAACCTGGAAGGCTTGTCTAAGAAACTAAAAAACTAAATATGTGAGGTTTAACGCACATACACATGAAACTTTTTGGTGCACAAATCAAGCTTGGAACTTCACAACAGCAATTTTTCATAAGATTGCCATCTTTTCCAGATTTCTGAACAGAAAGTTAGAAACAGTAAGGTATGGCACAGCTGAAAGGAATTTCTTCTTCTATCCCACCTGAAAGTGACAATTTAGAGTGATCTACTGCTTAGGAGACAGCAGTCTTCTTTCCAGTCAGATAGTGACTCTTTCATAAAGCTTCTAATCTTGAGAGATGGCTTTGTATATTAGTCCAGCTGGATTCTGTGCAAACATTTGTATTGTACGCAACTGCTGCGTGGAAATCTGTTTTCAACCAACTGAGAAACATCTGTAGATTATGTCCTAGTTAATGCAGAAGGTCTTTGTTCCTTTCTTTGTCTCGGCTTATTTGTACAATCCCTCTTTTTATTAGTCCCCCTGCTGTCTAACAAACTTTAGTTGATATAGCACACTGCTGTGAAAAATCTAAACTGCATTAGTCAGATCAAACATGTACAGTATCTTCAGTTTTCACTTGCTTAAGGTTATATTCTCCCTGCACGTTGCACACATAATTCCCTCAAATGTTAATGGGCTCTAAGATTGTGCACTGAGGGTAAACTGGAGCTCTTTATATTAGTTGCTGGTTAGATTCCATCATGCTTCATAAAGCACTAACTGGTAAAATGTAATTGTTAGAACAAGGTCCATAGCACAAAATCATTTAAGAGAACAAAAACTTTTAAACTCCTGCTTAAAATAGAAATGCATATGTATGGTTATGTGATAAAGATTCTGAGATACTTATATGTAAATGCATGTACTGGCAATTAGTTGATCCTGCATGGATTTGCTGCTGTAATATTGTGGACTGATAAAGCAAAAGCGGTTGTCAAAGTGAAAAGGAACATAGGCTTTTACAAGGTCAGCAATTTTTCAATGAACTGGCAGAACAAGGATTACAGCTTCAGACATCTTGGTACCTATTTAAATATCTAGAACTTTGAACATTTGTTGGTGTTTCTGGGGATAAAATAAATCATTTAGGAAAAGAAAAAGAAAAACGGCCTCTTTATTACATGTATTTACTTCCCCTTTGAAGTTTGTGTCAGATTTGCTCATTTAAAATAAAATAATTCCACTACAGTCATTACAGTAATTCAGGTTCAAACAGCTGATGAAATCAAGCTATATTCTGTCTGCTTTGAAGATCTTCAGTTAGTTTTCTCACACACATTTTGAATAAATCTTCTAAACCACAATGTTATGGAAAAATTGACAGACTGGAAGGGAGTAAACCACGGTATCAGAGGTATTAAAAATGAGAAAATAAAATCTTTCTCAAGAAGGTCATGTAATCTCCCCCTTGCTACAGCAGATTTTTTTTTTTCTAGAAAGCTTTTTTCAAACCCAGTTTAAAAATGAACAAGTGGCATTTCCATCACTTCCCCTGGGAGGCAATTTCATACTTAATGTATTCTCAGTGTATATAAGGTAGGGAGGGACACCCACATCTCCCACTTTGTTGAAAAGTGCTCTAATCATCTGGGAGAGAGGGCAAGTGGGAGGAAAGGAAATGTATTCCACCCCTCTTGTTGAAGCTGTGTCACTATGCAGAAAAGATTTCAAGATATCATGGTATGGGGGAGGGAGAGGGGAAAGAAGAGAAAGAGCTGTCTTCCAGTTAGCACGTTCAGTGTGGTACAGGGAATCCTAGGTTATCATCATGACTTTTACTCAAGAGACTTTATTTTATCCACTGGTCAAGACAAAATAGGAAACATTTCTAGTTAATTTGTTTATAGTTCTTATTTTTATAAAATCATATATAGAAATACGAGATTGAAGAGGCACGACAATCTGTTTTTCTCAGATGGTATTCTGCAATAACATCATGCAGAAAGATCTAAAAAAAAAAAAAAACACTTCTCTGGACGATCTGGTGTTACATACAGTGCCTTGTGCACCTTCCAGGTTAGACATTAATTCCACCTTAATAATTAAGTGCTCCTTAATAATATATGTTTAAAGACAAAAAATATTAAATTAGTAAGAAAATGAAATCTTATTTCTTAATCTTACTTCATCTACAAATGTATTTTCTTGGCTATCACATTTCAGCATCCTCCTTCCTGTACTACTGAAATTCAAAGTCATAGAATCATAGAATCATAGAATGGACTGGATTGGAAAGGACCTTAAAGATCACATAGTTCCAACCCCCCTGCCATGGGCAGGGACACCCTCCACTAGACCAGGTTGCTCAACGCCCCATCCAGCCTGGCCTTGAACACCTCCAGGGATGGGGCATCCACAACTTCTCTGGGCAACCTGTTCCAGTGCCTCACCACCCTCTCAGTGAAAAATTTCCACCTAATATCCAACCTAAATCCCCTCTGTCTTGGTTTAAAACCATTCCCCCTCATCCTGTCACTATCAACCCCTGCAAATAGTCGCTCCCCCTCCTGTTTATAGGCTCTCTTCAAGTACTGGAAGGCTGCAACGAAGTCTCCGCGGATCCGTCTCTTCTCCAAGCTAAACAAGCCCAGTTCCCTCAACCTTTTCTCATAGGAGATGTGCTCCAGTCCTCTGATCATCTTTGTAGTCCTCCTCTGGACCCGTTCCAAGAGCTTCTTGTGCTGGGGACCTCAGGCCTGGACACAGTACTCCAAATGGAGCCTGACAAGAGCAGAGTAGAGGGGGGAAATGACTTCTCTCTCTCTGCTGGCTGGGCTTCCAGCCTGGGGAAGCAACTGAGCCACCAGACGAGCAGGGAGCAGACCTGGGGTCGTGATGTGGCGGAGCCAAGCACCAGCACTCCAGCCACCGCCTCTGCCAGAGGACACTTCCCATGACTAACAAATGCTGACCTAGTTTATGAGCTCAAACAAGAACGCACGCTACAATCATTTCTCCAGTGGCACAACAAACACTACTTCCAAAAATACTCACTGGAAACTACTCTGCTGTGACAACCATCACAAAGGTCCCATTATGGGACCAATACTTTTAAACAGCATCATCGGACCCCATCCTCCTCCAACACACTCACCTACTCCCCATGAGATGAGGACGATGGCATGTCCTATCACTACACTCCCTGATAAGAAGTCCCTCTCCATCTTTCTTGTAGACTCCTTTTAAGTACTGGAAGGCTGCTCTAAGGTCTTCCCGAGGCCTTTGCTTCTCCAGGCTGAACAACCCCAACTCTCTCAGCCTGTCCTCATATGGGAGGTGCTCTGGCCCTCTGGTCATTTTCATGGCATTCCCTCCTCTGGACTCACTGAAACAGGTCCATGTCCTTCTTATGTTGGACACCCCCACTCAAGGTGGGGTCTCATGAGAGCAGAGTAGAGGGAAAGAGTCACCTCCTTTGACCTGCTGCTCACATTTCTTTTGATGCAGACCAAGATATGGTTGCCTTTCTGAGCTTCACCTGCACATTTCTGGGCTGTGTTCAGCTTCTCATCAACCAACACCCCAAGTCCTTCTCCTCAGAGCTGCTCTCTATCCATTCTCTGCCCAGCCTGTATTTGTGCCTTGGGATTGCTCCGACCCATGTGCAGGACTTTGCAGTTGGCCTTCTTGAACTTCATGAGGTTGGCATGGCCCACCTCTAAAGCCTGCCAAGGTCCCTCTAGATGGCTTCCCTTCTCTTCAGCATGTCAACCGCACCACACAGCTTGGTGTCATTGACAAATTTACTGAGAGTGCACTCAGTCCCACTGTCCATGTCACAAAGATGTTAAACAACACCAGTTCCAACACCAGCCCCTGCGGAATATCAAGTGGAATACCAGTCTCCACTTGGACATGGAGCCATTGACCGCAACTCTTTGAGTGCAACCATCCAGCCAGTTCCTTATCCATGGAGTGGTCCATCCATCAAATTCATGTCTCTCCAGTTTAGATACAATAATGTCATACAGGATAGTGTTAAATGCTCTGCACAAGTCCAAGTAGATGATGTCAGTTTCTCTTCCCTTACTCACCAGTGCTGTAACTTCATAGCAGAAGACCACCAAATTTGTCAGGCACTATTTGCCCTTAGTGAAACCAAGCTCTCTATTACCTCCTTGTTTTCCATGTGGCTTAGCATAGTTTCCAGGAGGATCTGCTCCATGCTCTTACCCAACAAGGTTTAAGCAGATTGGTTGTAGGAGGCTTTGAGCAACTTGGCCTAGTGGAAAGTTGCTTGGAACTCGATGGCAGGGGCTTGGAACTCGATGATCTTTAAGGTCCAACTGTAACCATTCTATGATTCTATGGTGATTCTATGATTCTATGAGTATATGCTTAAAATTACATTTTGTTTAAGCTTCATGATGGATCAGTACTAGCATTCTTAGAACAGTAGTTGTTTTAGTAAAGCTGTATTCCTTGTGACAGTCTCTCATCTTCCCAGATGCAAATGCAGCCATCGCTTCAATACCTGCTGTAAGGAGGCAGAAGTAAAACAGAGTTAACTTTAGTAAGTATAATAAATCCCCATGAATACCTGAAAGATTAGGGTTCTGTCTAAAAAGTGAACTTTGTGTTCCAGTCTGTAAATGAGTAGTGATCTAATTCACGTTGTAAGTCTGCAACAAAACAAAACTAGTGTGCTTTTCTTTCCTTTCATATTCTGATTTTTGAACAAAGATATTTTTACTGAATGCCTGATCACAGGAGGATTTCTGGATTTCATCAATGAAAGCACCTCTGTGCCTAGTGGAATACTTTTGCAGTGGGTAAGTGGCAGGAGGAAGTAATTAGAGGGGGGAAACTGTATGAAAGTCAAAAGATTAAAATGTTATGACACTGAAGCAAGCTCAGATAAAATACTTGAGAAAATTCAGTTTTAGTTCCTGTGATATGTAGACTGAAGTTGACTATGACTCTCATTCAGTCATAATGATGTCTTTGGCTCCAGACTCTCTCTCTACACTGTTCTTCTCCATCTGTTCAATTCAGTGTCACTCTTAGCAGTTTTCTTCATACCTTTCCTGCACAAAAAATTCCCTCCCACAATTCCAGAATGGATGAATGCATTGCAACTACAATGAGTGCACACTAGCTGTTTTCTGTACCATCCTCTGCTTTGTGCTGAACCATCTGTTGTCCCTAGAATGTGAGTCCTTTGGAACAAAGTATTCACTAATGTTTGAGTATTTCTGAGCAAAATTTACACTTAAAGAACCATAGGCATTGTTACATTTACCGTTTGTAGAAGTTAGAACAGAACTTAATAAATAAGTTCATCTAATATCTATGGAAGTGATGGTGTGCATGATTATATGTGCTATTACAAACAGTTTGAATGATTCTTCCACATGTCTCTTCAATTTCTAGAGTGCAAAGTACTTCACCTCACAATATATCATCAGACAAAGGCTGTTATTGATCCTGGAAGTCACATTTCTGCAAGCAGTAGAAAGAAGCTGTGCACAACTTTCTTTTCCTTCCATTCCAGGCACCCATTGTTGTTGCAAAACAGATGAGACTTAGGATATTTACTGCCTACTGTGCATAAACTCAAAATATGCAACAAAATTCTTAGTTGTCTCCCAGATAGTGAAGAAAGGTTTCCAAGAATGAACTCATTTGTCTGAGTGCTCATTTCACTTTCTTCAGGCACATATCAAGATTAAGTAGGAAATCACTGTATCTTTATGTGCTTTTACAAAGAATGAACACAGAGTTAAAATGACAACAAAAGTCCAAATTGATATTCTCAGTGCAATGCCTGTCAATACAAAAGCGACTCAATTTTTATACACTCAAAAGAAAAACAGAATAGCGAATTGGAATAGTAAAGTAGGCAGCATAATCTAACACAGCACCAACCTCAAAAAGCATACTTTGATCTTGATCAAAGGTAGAGAAACTGGATGGGTACCTATCTTCACGTCGTCTATAGTGTTTCTCCTGTAGTATCAGAGAGCAACCGCTGACTTCACAAGGTGAACGGCAGTTACTCACACTAAAGTCAATTAAATTACTCATGTGAGTAACACCACCAGTGACAGAAAGAAATTCGTAATCTGACATTTAGAGAATAACTTCTAACACAGTCCTGCAGTCCTCAATGTAAGCCGTTTGCAAGATTATCCAAGTCAAGTTCCAGGGTACTTTGCTACCTCAGCAAAAGGTAGTTGAGGCAAAATGTAAAGACCTTAAAAAAAAAAAAAAGGCCTTCTCAGAAAAAAAGAAAAAAGACACTGAAAAGTAGAAGTCCATGGATGTAGGTGAGGTCTGTGACTATGACGTTATGGTAATCATATATTTTTCACAGTCTGTGTAGAGAAGATAGGAGAGGAAAAAGTTGACACAGATGTTAAATTATTGTGCCAATAGAGATCCAATTGGACTTGATTAAAACTGTCAGATATGAAATGCATTAACTATACAGTTCTGGAAAACGTACATATTGTTCATTATTTGCTCCAGCTCCAGTTTTCAAAACCCTAAAAGAACACCCTATAATTTCTCATTAATCTCCTTGGTCTGAGTTAAACAATTTAACAGATTTATCCAGTAAAACACTTCTGAAAATGACCTTCATCTTAAAAAAAAATTCTTCCACTAACAATTAGTCAACCATATACACCTTCCATAAGTGCTGTTCTAGTTCCTCCCACAATCTCTTCACCAGAAAATTGATCAGTACGCTCTAAAGCCAAATAGGTTCAAGCTACAGAAAAATGTGTTCAACAGACACAACTCAAGGATCTCTAGGCATCTGGTCTCTTACTTACACAAGTGGTCTGCAGCACAGAGGACCCCAACCAATATTTCTGCAAAAATAAAGTGTTTTTTACTGAGTGTATATTATATAAATTTATGTTTCCGACATACTTTTGAAAAAACAAAAGCATGACAGCAGATTTGAGGTCCCATTCTCCATCAACATACCACAGCAGTGGTAATCATATATTTTTCACAGTCTGTGTGGAGAAGATAGGAGAGGAAAAAGAGGTTGTCCAGTTAATGCTACGGACTCACAATCCTTCACTTACCTTAGGCATAAGGATGATGAATGATCATACCTTCATGCTTAACATTGCCTTGAAATGCTGGGTTCCCCACTCATGCCATCTCACTGTAGACATCTTAAGAGTCTAATTTAGTATCTTTCTTAGATTTCTATTCCCTCGTGGTCAACTGAAACTCAGAACACATGATGATGTCTGCCAGTGGTCTGTGAGTAGAAAAACTAATACCGCATGTTTAAAAATTTGCTATTTTGTGTAGTTCCACCAATAGGATCAAATTTTATTAAATGAGTTCAAGTCTTTATGTTGCCAAAGTTATGAAAAGGGACAGGTATTTAAGGAATGCTCTATTTGGAAGGGATTTATTTCATTTTAATTTAATTTAATTTTTTGTGTATTATTCATATGCCTTGCACAGCAGCAGTTCAGGAAGAAAAAATACGAAAACAAAGACAGGTCTCTAAAGATTATGAAAAAGCAGACCACATACCAATTTTAAGCAAAAGTTTTGGGGGGATTCTTAAAAATGTTATATAAAGTCCACACTCTTTATGAAGACTCAGGTTTTGAATACCTGTTGGTGAGTTTAGTTCTGATGTGCACACCTCTCCAACCAGACCATAAAAAAATAATATAAGGAGATCTTGGTACAAGCTGAGGATGGTTTTGATGTTTGCTTTGGTGCCTCTGTAGATTTACTCACAAAGCATTGAATGCATTTTGTGTCAAGACAGTGAAACAAAGACTTACATATGTTTATCTCCCTACTCTTAATTAGGGGCTGCACATTGCTCCTTGAGCTTTAATACACACTTGAGTTCTCTAATATCTTAGGAAATATAACTATACTGCTCACAGGTGCATATATTATTTGCAAATACACAATACCTTTTGGCTTCTTCCCAAGCCCACTAAAGTTTACTGTAGCCTGTTCCACTGAGCTTCGTTTTCTAGTTTCAGTGGAAGGCACTGTTCAATGTATATATAAGATACAACATAGGTGAAATAAATCTCTGAGACAAAATGCTTTCTCTGCAGGAATTTGTCCTAGTAATGATTTTTTACTTCAGTTCCCAAATTAGGAAAGTGCTTACATTACATTAATTTATATTAAACATATTTTAAAATATCATTTATTGAACAGTTACTAATATGTTGTAGGTGCCTTCAGAAGACAGACCATTTCCATCCCCATCTTTCTATACTCTAAGACAATAGATCTTCTATGTAATATCCTATTATAAAGATTCTGTAACAACAATCAGCAGTTTGGAGTTTCAGCTACAAAGGGGTTTTGTGTGCCAAGTGTATCCAATCTTTAAACAAACATTGAAAGATGACACCTTTTCAAGTGTCTCTGCTCCTTTTATAGCCTATCTAGTAAAGGAATGTTTAACAGAGAAATGGGTTTTACACTAGGGAATAAGGAGTTTAATGGTTCATACATACTTTATTTGAAAAATATCAATAACCGTTCACAAGTCTCTTCTTGCATAAACTACATGAAAATCCCCATGTAAATGGTGCATAGCTTCTTTATGATTCATGCTATGGGTTTGTTGGGTTGTTTTGTTTTTTGTTTTTGTTTTTGTTTTTACAGTGTTAAATCACTTTTTAAAGTGTGGCTTTACCTGCTAAGCTTAAGGTAATTTTCTATTGGTGATTAAATATGTGTTTCATTCCCTACAATTTTTTCAGTTACATAAATAGAGTAGATGCCACTCTATTTTCCCTTGTTATTAAAAGTCAAAATAGTCATATCGAAGTACTCAATAATATCTGTTTGGTAGACTGGCAGTCTAATTCATTCAAACAAATTCAGAAGCCAGAAACAGAATTGTATTATAAAAGCCTTGACTGTTACTTCATGGCATTTAACTACGTAAAAAAACATATACAGAGGCTCAGAATGCAGATTCTCAGGTATTTCCTCAGTAGACATCCGTAAGTTTAATGATGCTAAACCATGATGTTAAAACAGGTGCACAATCCAGTGACTCAGACAATTCTGTGATAAGCTAAACAGGCAGTTTACAATTTTATTTAACAGCACTTAGAAAACTGTCCTCCAGCTATCCATTTGGGCAAACAGTTCTGTACAGGGTTTCAAGCTAGGGACAAAGAACTGAAACATGGAAGGTCTGAAGTATTCTCTGTTCACGGACCATGACCACCATGTAAGAGATTTGGCCTGCATAGCCAGAGTGCTATATATAAAAATGACGGTGTAAAACTAAAGGACACAATAAGCTTCTTAATCAAAACCAATACTTTTATAACTCCTTAATGTAGATTAGGGCTTTCTAGAAAGAGATTTACCCTACTGTTTGCCAGTAAAGGTGAAACACCTGAAAACTAGACCTCTTGAATGAAAAGAAACATTGATTTTCTTGTGCATGTGTATGTTTTGATTTTGTTAATTTATTTGTTTATTTTGCTAGTTTTGCAAAATAGGTAATTCAGACAAACATTGTAACACAAACACAAAACATGAATAACTGAGAGAAGTATTACCAAATAATTGTCTTTCCTGGTGGGCAGGAAGTTCTTAATACCCCTTTTTCACTAAAGATATCTGACACATTTCCAGTAACATATCCATGAACTAATTTCAGTGCTATAGGAGCTAGGCTAATTTCTCCCATCCTATGGTCTAACCTCTGGCAGAATACTGGAAGGTAACCTGTGGAGTTTTACTGTTCTATTGGAAAGCAAAATAATTTCAGCATTGAAACTCATCTTCAAAAATATCAAATTTCTAGGTGAATTTCAGATTAGATTTTGAGGTCTTTTTTCCGCTCACATATGTCAAACAACTGAAAACATTTTTAAATGCAAATTTACTTTTACTTTCTTTACTTTCTTCATTTTCTTTATTGAAGTTTGGGGAACACAGCTCCAAGTATATGTTTATTAAATGGTTTTGTTATAAGATAGAACCTGTGCTTTTGCACAAATTCTAATTGAGAAGGGCGTGGTCACAGAAAAGTGCTAAATTTTTGCCCAATCATGTCTACTTCTGTGTAAAGTGAAATGTTACCTGGCATTGTCCCATAAAGCTTATGAACAGAGAGTTTGATTGAAGATTTAATAAAATTAACACTACTTTCTTATTTTTGTCTTTTCTTCTTAATCTTCTCTTCAAGATGAAACTCATCAGCACTTGACAAAAACTGCAAATAACAGCCAGATGCAGGAGCTCATTTTATCTTTTTATGCAAGTATGTGGTGCTAATTAGTGCAAATTGATTAAACTTTAATTGCCTGATCCATGGCTAATTAATATTTATAAGATGAATGAGCAAGAAAACCAGACATTTATTAAAACACTTTAATGATTTTTCATATGTTTTGACAAAGCAGCGCAGATAGATGTTGTGAGTTTCGATGTGCCAGACATAAGTACAGTATTTCTTATGTTTTCTATCAGCTTCAGAAAACTAATCATTTTCCCCCACAAACTGCATATAAAAGTAGTTTTTTTCTTCCACACAAGCATTACAGTAGTGTTCTAGTTTGTATTTTATATGTTTTGTTGAAGAACAGAATGACATAGCACTATCATGCCTCATGCAAACAAACACATGACCACATCAGACAGTCTGTACATTCTTTAAAATGGGCTGAACTGAATTTAATAGACTTGGTTTCTTCTATGTGTACCTCAGTTAAAAAATATTATTTTAACCCCAATCTAACAATATGGTGCTATCTCTATCAATGGATTACTTCTTGCTCTTCTCTGAAAACTCATCTCTTGGCAAAATATATTCAAACAATGCTCCTTTACTAACAATAACCCCAGTGTTTTAAACACATTGTGTGATAAAAAGAAAAAAACCTGTCTTACCATGATAGTGTGTCCTAAAACTATTTTGAAGCCATTGTGCAGCTTATTTTAAGGTCCATTACTGCTTTCATTCATTCTGATTCACCAAACTTGAGAACATGCTAGACAGTTGTTTCAGTAGTTCCCTCTTGGAGATAGCCCATTTTAACTAGGCTTTCATTTCAGGAAATGCGTCCTCACACCATTTTCACTCAGCCTTCCTACATTCTTTGCCTTCTGGTAAGTCTATAGTCTGAAAAACAACTAGTTGGGTGACAGGGTAAGGGTCTTTAACCTTCGTGATTCCTCTAGTTATGTATATGCTAGTAAATAAAATAAGAAAAAATAAAGGTTCTCTAGTTTTGGCCCATGATTGTTCATACTGTTTTATTGTTACCATTCCCTTTGTCAACGTTTCAGCATGCATGTTTTAGATTTGTTTCAGATATGGTGTAATTGTTAGAGTCTAGAAATGTAGCCAGCTAGGACTCAGATTTCCTGTTGTTTGGTATAGATGACATTTGGGCACATAAGCATCAACAAAAATGTTTGACACCTCTAGCAATCCAGCCAGAATAATCTCTATCATGTCTTATTTGGTAGCATAGATGTCACCTTTACATCTCCAAAGAATAAACTCGGCCTCAGTAAGTACCATCTCCTGATGGAACCTTTGGGTATATTTAATTTAGCAAGTAAAATAATACTGCTTCTTGTTACATGAAGAGGTGAGCTAAATTCATTGACATTGCTAAATGAAAGAGGGTGATCACTGACCACAGGACTATGTGGTACAGACTGGTTTACATCCACATTGCTTAAAACTTTTCCCATCTGTATCATGTCTAGATGGTGTGTCCAAAATAGTGACAAGGATAACAGTTAAGTAGTTAATCAGATGCTAACTTCTCTCTCCCTAGGCCCCTTTCAGCAGATTAGATATACTCAAAAAAACTCAGCAACTTTAAGACCAGGTCACCTCTGACATTCCTATACAGTGAGAGGCTATAAGTTTTAAACCTGCCGATTAATTTATTTGTCTTTTCACTTTTCAATTTCTTTTTTGTCCTTTTTTATGCAAGCTAACTTAATGAATCAATTTTGTTTTAATAAATGGTCCTCAAATAAATACATTTTGAGCAATGATTATATGTTAAAAACACCAAATATAAAATCTTTCTATACTTTCTGCAGGCAATTAGTAATTCATTTCAGATAGTACAGTTTTGAAGCCCTTCTGCCCACACACTCACCCCACACACACACTTTTTTATTCACTAAAAATGTTCTGTAGTGAAAATTTAAGAAAAGACCCCTACTGTGATCCAATTAGATACTGGAAAAGAACCCCACCACACAAATATAAAAAAGTAATCCTTTTAGAAAGTGAAAATCACCTGGACTGCTAGGTGTATTATTCTCTTATTAAGAATTTGTACTATACAGCAGATAACATTTTTCTGGAGCACACTTAAGTAAGTTTACACATATTCTGGGGCTACATGTAAAGAAGGAACTGCAGAATCACACAATTCCTGAGGCTGAAGGGGACCTCCAGAGGTCATCTGATCAACCCCTCTGCTTAAGTAGGGCCACCTACAGCTGTTGCCCATGTCCAGATGGCTTTTGAGCATCTCCAAAGACAGAAACTCCACAACCTACCTGGGCAATCTGTGCCAGTGCTTGCTCAATCGCACAGTAAAAAAAGTGTTTCCTTAAACTTAACTAACCTAATAGACTCAGTAACAATTTCTTTTAGTTCATAACATAGTGAATGTCATGCACACATGCCTTCTTTCACGGACCTTAATGTGCAACATGTATAACAAAAGCATAAGAATACATTTGAAACTGAAATTCAGTGAAATTTTACATATCTAATGACAATTGCACAGAAAGACTATTGCCATTTAAATCAATGAAGTTCCAGAAAAACCTAGGACAGACTAAATTCAAGTCTAAAGTTTCCAATCAGACAAAATGCTGCTAAAATCTTGGTCAGGCTTAATATCCTAGTGTCCTCCATATTGGTTTATCACTCCAGTCAGATTTGTCCAGTACACCTCCCAAAGTTCACACACTTGATTACAGCTATCTTTTTATGTCTCACCTTCTGCTTAGGGTTACATCTGATAAAGAACTGAATAGACAAATACAGAGATGAGCAATTTTTCTGATTATATTTCAAGTTGAATGCTTTAATTCAGTAGCTAGATAGGTGACATTTGAGGTATGCTAGTGTATCCACGATATTTGTGTGGAATTACATGATACCTATTACTATCTATAGTACCTATTGAGATCTGTAAACTTTTAAAAGGGAAAAGGACTCCTAAGGCATCTAAAATAGCCCTTAGATAGATACTTAGGTTCACGTAACTGAATCTCACCCTCCTTGTCTCTTTCTAAACCACTCAAGCTGAGCAGTTCCCACAAGCTAGATGCCCCACTTTCTGTTTTCCTACCCTGGTTAAGATTTAAAAAACAAACCAAAAAACAAACAAACAAACAAACAAACAAAAAAAAAAAAAGCGGAATTTGCTCAGACACTCACTCAGGAGTGGATTCAGCCCTGAATTCTGATTGAACAGAAGTTCCTATGTGAAACCATGAACCAGACACCTGAGATGAAAAGAGGCAGTTCAGATGTGGCTGTGCTCTGTGCTCTGCTTTTCTATAACCTTGTTCCACTTGTCCATTGTACAGGAGCTGTATTTAAGGGGTAAGGTTAAAGGCACCGACACATCTCACATTGTATGTAGGGAGAGAGAAAAACTTGTTTACTCTGAATTTCTTCTCCACTGATTTTTTAGCTCTCTGTCCGTTGACTATATAGGATACATGGGAAGTTATTAATTGCCCTGCTGAGACTAAGTATCTAGCGTAGTTCTTTGCTTACAGTTCAACAATCAGAACTTAGCTTCTGCTTTTAGACTGCAAACTATCTGATAGGGACACTGCATTTTGAATATTATCATTACTATTATTCTTTTAAAATTTTTTTTCAATTAAATCCAAACTTTCTATGGACTATTATCATCACTTGAATGCAGATAGTGCTCACAAGTCCTGGCAACCTCAGGAGATAGCGTAAGAAATTCAGTAAGTGTCTTTGCTTCTCAGGTTCTTTAAGAACTTTATGCCAACAGTTCCTTTATTTATCATTTTGTTCTGATAATGACATATTGACTAGATACTGCACAACCACATACTGTAGAATGGATATTTTTTTAAATTCTGTTATAAAGTTGTTTTATAGGATGTATTAAAGAGCATTCATTTTTTAATGGAGAGAATGGGGTGTTGTTGGATTTTTTGTTGTTTTTTCTTGTTTTGTTTTGGGTTTTTTCCTATAGAAATCTGATAATAGAAATCAATGGAAATGCAAGGATTTGTAGATTAGGCTGTTTTTATTGATGTTAGAGAACAAAATCTGCTATATAAATCTGGGACCTGTTGCATCATTTACTTATTAAAACTGGCATACTTGGAAAAGAAAAGGGCCAAGTGTCTGACATCCATAAAGACAGTAACTTGGAAAAGATCATTTTCAGAAGTGTAAACAATGTCAAAGGCTTAGCTCATGTACTCAGCCAATGAAACTTAATTTGTCTAAAATAATGAGTCAACCTGGAATCTGATGTATGTCACATTGAGCTCCATATATGCACTTAGATGGCTGATAGTCTGTTTTGCCTGCATATGTTGAGAACACTATTGGATAATGTTCTATAAACAATGAATGCTTTCAACCCGGTCGGTTGCAATTAAATGCTTAGAGCATTCTTTTTTTGTTGTTATTTTAAACTCCTTTCTGAATCTTTCTCAGTTATTGCTACTCCTGTCATAATGCTGGGCTAGATTCAAGTCTCTAAAAGTCTATCATAGCTACAAATTTAAATTAACCCCCACTATAATCTAGATTATCTTAACCTTAAAAAGTGAATTATCTCTAAGCGTCTTTAGGAAACCAAAGAGAAAATAGTAATTATGAAGGAGAAAAAGGGAGGAGAAAAGGGAAAAAAGAATTAAATGCTCCTGACCAAACACATCCATTGTAAGTTCCTAGAATCTTATCATGATTTTTAAAAGAAAATAAAATTTGCAGAGGATGACTATAAAAAGGAAGGGAGAAAATATGCTCTGAAAATGTGCTGACTGATAATGTTCTCTCAGCCAATGCCATCCTAAGTTAGAGAAGTAAAAATGAGTTCAAGATTTTTATTAGCATTATAAATCTCTCCCTTTGGGATAAATGAGTAACACTGGCAAAATTAACAGAGGATTTTAAAAGATCCTAAAATTAAAGGATCAAATCTGTTCCCAAACTAGTATAAGATTTAGAATAATTCCAATGCAGTGCCTTGTACATGGAAATACTGATTTTGCCAGAACATTGACTCTCTTTAATACAACATACAATAAATCATAGAATCATAAAATCATAAAATGGTTGGTGTTGGAAGGGACCTTAAAGATCACATAGTTCCAACCCCCCTGCCATGGGCAGGGACACCTTCCACTAGACCAGGTTGCTCAAAGCCTCATCCAGCCTGGCCTTGAACACCTCCAGGGATGGGGCATCCACAGCTTCTTTGGGTAAGCTGTTCCAGTGCCTCACCACCCTTAACAGAAAAAATTTATGCCTAATATTGCCGAAGTGGCAATGCACATTGGTATTTCTGAAGGGAGAATTGAACTTCAGTCTTCTGGGCATAATGTATAAATGTATTTCAAACATTTTTCTATTCTTTCTTTTTAAGCATTTCTTTGTCTTGAATCAGTCTGTTCCCTAATCTGTATGTAAAGGCTAGAAGTCAGTTTCAAATATACTTCAGGAAGACTGGCGTTCAGCACCTGAACAACATGTTGTCAGTAGCCTAGTTTGGCACCATGACAATCTTTTGCCCTTAGTTATTGATACAACACCCATTTTACTGGTGTACACACTGCTTTATCTAAAGTAAATATATCTAAAAGAAACTTAACTGGAGCAGGCCAAAGCAGATTGAAGGAATGATCTAACATCATGGCCTTCTTTCGCTTAGCAACATAAATTAATCAAAGACAATGAGACATATGAGGTGGAAACACGTCTCTCTGAGATTTTTCTAGAATTAACAGAAGTTGATTTTTCAAAGTATTGAACTCATTGGACAGTTTGACTCTAAAACTTTGGCAAAATCCAAACATCTTTTTCCCATTTTTCACTGACTTTCTACATGAAAAAGGGAAAAATATACTCTTCCTCCTTCACTGTGTTTTACTGTGCATGGTTTACTAGTAGTAAACTGCCTGTAGTTAATTTCCCATCTAAAGCACTAAAATTACTGCAGAGAGAAGTGTCCAAGAATAACATTTTGACCAGCTGCTTTCAAGTACTGATATGTTTGATACTTTTTTTGCAACACTTTTGAGAGAATATTAATCTTGCAAAGTTAGTACTGTGGTAGAAGCAGGTATTCTGTGAGGA